>JAVDPK010001941.1:25919-37190 GCA_034780415.1 Cichlasoma orientale
TGAATTTAAAATCCTTCTCCTCACATACAAGGTCTTGAATAATCAGGCCCCATCTTATCTTAAAGACCTCATAGTACTATATCACCCCAACAGAGAACTTCACTCTCAGACTGATGGTTTACTTGTGGTGTCTAAGGTATTTAAAAGTAGAATGAAATGCAGAGCCTTCAGCTTTTGGGCCCCTCTTCTGTGGAACCAGCTCCTAGTTTAGATTTGGGAGGCAGACGCTCTTTAAACCAGTGGTGCCCAAAGTCAAGAGTGCTGTGGCCCACTTGAAAACTGCTTTTCACTCTCTGCATGTTTATACACCACTCTGCATTTAATCATTAGTTATTATTAATCTCTGGCTCTCTTCCACAGTGTGCCTTTTATCCTGTCTCTCTCCCCTCAGCCCCAACCCGTCCCGGCAGATGGCTGCCCCTCCCTGAGCCAGGCTCTGCTGGAGGTTTCTTCCTGTTAAAAGGGAGTTTTTCCTTCCCACTGTCGCCAAATGCTTACAATTTCACACAGGACCAAGTAGGTGTCAATATGTTTTTCTTCTTAATAAATGAAATAATTTCATTCCACCAATGTTTTATCAAATCCAAAGAAACTGAATAGCACATGGAACACAGGAGCCGACCAACACTACTGCACAGTAAGTGCAACAATCAGGCACTGACTGAGGAATTTCTTCAGCCCTAAGTATGAGGTAGGTAACAACTAATTTCACAAAGGTGAGCCAGGAGGGCGGGGAATCCCAAAGGAAACCATCTTCGAAATAGGCGGGATACCCCACCGCCCCCACCCCCCACGCAAGTCAACACGGGAGGACCATGATATGTTTATCTGAGATGTTTATTTACATTTTTGTAGTGATTCCTGGTTTTATTTTGGGTGCTGCTGCAAGATGAATTCTTAGGTGTTGGTTAATATTGTATAGGTGAATACAGTAATGTGATTGTTGTTGTTTGAATTTGTTTTATTATATCCTGCTGCTGACCGCAAACCAGCATTTTAGGTTTAGTGTTACATTTTCTATATCCTCCCTACAATTTGGGAATAATATCCCAAAAATATGTATACAGCAATATGTTACATAGCCGTCTTATAATTGCTAATCTCATAATAACTCATTATTTGAACCACTTTGGAAAATTGTATTCTAGTCCAACAGCCCTCATTAACATGCTTTTTGTTGAAGTGCAGTCTCTTTTTCTCCCTAATATAATCTGATAGACCTCTTTGGTCTGGATGAGTGGCACCCTGTCCAGGCTCCGAGCATGCTAACATGTCATTTGGATGCCCCTACTTGCCCTTTTGGTGCCCTGTAGCGTCTGGCAACCCTGCAAAGCCTGTAGCCGCCGTCTCATTAGCATGCACAGTGCCTGCTCGATCTCGCCATCGAGCAAGGTCACCGGAGACTGAAGGTGGTCGGAGTGTGCTGGAGTGAGTTGGTGCGGGTGGGGGGCTTGCTCCATTAGCATTCACTGGCTCCCCGCTCGTCGCTAAATTTTTCAGGAACCTCCAGCTGCTTGATGTTGTAGCGAATCACCAGAGAGGCTCGCAGTGTGCCTATCCGCCTTACCAGCCCCCCCAGCTCACCCGCTCCCACCCTCCATCTTCTTCCCCTCCAGAGTGCCGTCTCATCCAGGCCTCTTCACTTATTCATGTGTTTATTTATTATTTCATCGGCTGCGGCTGAGCCGGAGAAAGGAGGCATCTAGTTGTGAGAACAGTCATTAATTCATTAAAGCCTTTCCCCTCCTCTCTTCTCTCCTATCCATCTTCACCTTTATCTCCCCATTGCTGTCTGAGTGGACCCACGAGTTCACTCTGCTGCCCTCCTGTCCCTTTTACTCAAACTTAACACTTGTCTTTCTCTTTGTCCTTACATTTTTCTTTACATTTGCCATAAACTAGCTCCTATTTCACCCCGTCACCCCCCGGTAAATTTAAAGCATACTACTGTATAGAAAAAAAAAAGAAAAGAAAAGAAGAGAAAGAGCAGTGGCGACTGGTAATCAGTAAGAACTGTGGAACCTGCAGAACAATTAAGAAGAACTTCTTCTCTCTACTTTTCTCCATAAATAACTTCGAGGGTTGAATCATCCAAGTTCAGCAAGATCTGAATAGTTTTCAAGGATACCCATGCTCGGTGCAGATGTGTAAAATGGGATTTAACTGCCACGATACTCAAGTGAGACAAAATGACACACTACACTGTAGTGCATTGTGATTTTAAGAGTTATTCTCACTACAGGTGTGCCCCACAGTGAAGAAAGCATTACTTCGTGACAAAGAAAAGATCAGACATTTCAGCTAGGGTCCTTCACTTTTTTTTCCTCTTTTGTATGTCTCAGGTGAATAGACCCAGTGACGGGAAGGAAAACTATGGAAAATGTCATATCTGAGACCATATCATCTTGTATTTAAACCAGGTGCTGCACTGCTCTTCACACAAACCCGACTCCTCTCTGTCGGGTTAGCATCAGTAGTCAGAGCAGTTTGTCGATGTAGGGGCCCTACTGGCTGCTCTGAGGGATATGTATGGGAGTGGGGCTCCAAGGTGCTGGCAGGCCTGTCTGGGTTATTAATAACAGCAATAGACTGGACCTCACACACTCCATCACCTTCCACCTTACACACCACGAGCCATCTACCACACTGACACCTGGCAGCTTCACTCCACTCACATCACCACTCTGGGTCACCTTACCACCAACCCAGGACAGGGGCAATGCTTTCTGGGGGCTCCAGACAACACTTTGGCTTGACTGTCAACCACCTCTGACTGAGGTTCCGCCTAGTCTGTATATTTCTATGACATCATATTAAAGTTAAGGTAAGTGTGCCAGTCAAATTCTTTGGATTAAAACACATATTAGACCAAAGTTGCATTGCATTAAAAAAACAACAACACTGCATCACATGAAAGACATGGAAGGATTACAATATGATGGCCATCAGCACCGCAGTGCCTGGTACTTAAGCACAAGATACCCAGGCTGAAAGAAAGGGAAAACTGCCTTTATAGCTGATGCACTTTAATGCCTTTATGGTTGTTTTGCATCCATTTGAGGTCGTTTTACATTGTTTTTAGTTGTCTTGCCTGCCTTTGTGATTGTTTTGTGTGTCTTTGTGGTTGTTTAAAGTTATTTTGAGATTGATTTGCCTCTGCTTATTGTTGTTGTGACTGCATTTCTGCATTTTTCTTAATTTTTTTCCCCATCTGTCGGTATTTTGGATCTCTTTGTGGTTCTTTGGCTTCTTTTTGAGGTTTTACATCTGTTTGTAGTGATTCTGTCTTTGAGCCTTCCGCATTTACATCATAGTGTTAGACATCTTCTACGGCCCTTCAGTAACCCATTATTGGTTAAAGTTGTTTAGATTGCCAAAGAGTTCATATATGAAAAACATGGTGTAAATTTCCTTTGTAATGTACTTAGTTGTCTTATAATTTAAATGTGCACTAATAGATCATTACTCATATTTTTCCTCAGACAAGTAACTCATAACACCACATATTTTTCCAAGACACCTTGTAGCTAATCACTATACCCTCTGTTCCCTACAATAAATAGTTATGAGCCATCTGTCACTCTCGTGATGGATCACCATCCTCACCAAGTCTTCATTTGATGAAATCAAAGCAACGGAGCAACTCCCGCCCACAGTGAGTCACATTACTGCTATTTACGTTTACTCTGGATTTACTTAGAAGGCATCAAAAAATACAACTCCAGTTCCAAAAAAGTTGGGATGTTTGGGATTTTGTGTAAAATGTAAATTAACGCAGAATGTAATGATTTGCAAATCTCATAATCCCATATTTTATTCACAAAAGAACACAGAAAAATATCAAATGTTTAAAATGAGACATTTTAGTATTTCATGAAAAATACTAGCTCGTTTTGAATTTGATGGCAGCAACACATCTCAAAGAAACTGTGAGAGGGAAACAGGGTATAAAAAAAGAGCATCTTTGTAGAGAGGCAGAGCTTCTCAGAAGATGGGCAGTGGTTCACACATCTGCAATAAACTGCAATAAAACATCTACAGTACATAATATGATCAAAAAACTTTGAGAGAATCTGGAGAAATCTCTGTGTGCAAGTGATAAGGCTGAAAATCAGCACTGGATGCCCATGATCCTCGGCTTGGGCGCCACTACATTAAAAACAGGCATGGAAATCACTGCATGGGCTCAGGAACACTTTGAGAAATCACCCCCTGTGAACACAGTTCACCGTGCCGTCTACATATGCAGGTTGAAACTCTATCATGCAAAGAAGAAGCCGTATGAGAACACTATCCAGAAATGCTGCTGTATCCTCTGAGCCAAAGCTTATTTAAAATGGACTGAGGCAAAACTGTTCTGTGGTCTTTCTGGAAAATATGCACACAAATGAAAACATTTGGGTCATCATAAAATATAAAATACGACAAAGAAGGCCCAAGACTTTTGAGCAGCTAGAATCCTATATCAGGAAAGAATGGGGCATCATTCCTCTCTCCAAAAGTCCAGCAACTGGTTTCCTCATCTTATGCACTGTTGTAAAAAGAAGAGGGGGTGCTACACAGTGGTAGACACGACCACCAATTTTTTTTTTTTTTTTTTGAGATGTGGACCTGCCATTAAATTGAAACCTTATTCAATTCAGATGTGGTACATTTTCTCAGTTTAAACATGTGATGATTAATAAAAGTACAAATTTGGGGCTACAATCCCAAAAGCACTGTCACCTCTGTTCAGCAAAAAAATGAGAGGGAGACAGGATCAAAATGGTCAGACACAACCAAACAGGGTATTAGGGTGGATGGATCGTGAGAGGGTAGTGAAATGAGGGCCCAGGCGCTCACAACCTTCTTCAAAAAAGAAGTGAAGAAACTGACCTCAGCCTTCACGTAAAGCTGGACGGGCTCATGAACACTGAGAACAGAGTTCAGTGTGTTTGAAAGCACACGGCGGTTATGAGAGTTAGAAACAACGATACCAGAGAAAAACTTTGACCTCACAACACCAACTTTTTCTTAACATTTCAAGAGAAACCTGCAACCTGTCCTTTTTCCCACCTCCATTCAGCTTTTCGGCACACTTGCCTAATGGCACCGTGGCTCTGATCTTTGGTTGCCGAATTTTTAATGGTGAATGAGTCAGCAAATAGAATTAAAATGAAGTTTCAGCTCCTCAGTATTAGAGGACACAACGGGCTGCGAGGTCACGCCATCTTTAAAAACAGCGGAGAAGTAAATAGCGGTGGATGTTTTAAAAGCATGGCAGTGCCAAGCAGGAGTGCACGGATTAGCAGGATGACAGAAAGGAACAAAATCAATTAAAACAGGTATATGGGCTGAAAACTCTGCATCAGCGATTTCCAAGTTAAGAGCAGATACACCGAAAGACAAAACAAGATCCAATGTGTGCCCATGTTTTGAGTGGGACCGTTTACAGACTGAAGTAGATTAAAAGAGTCCACTAAAACTAAGAAGTCCTTCACCAGGGGCTTCTCAGGGCACCAAACATGAAAATTAAAATCCCCAACAAATAAAACTTATAATTTCAGCCAAGAGATCAGAGAAGAAACTCCTTACAGGAGAGTGACCCAACTGAGAAAGACTCAATTCAAAGCTGGAGACAGAAACTGGGAGACAAGTGCTTATAGTTCAATTTAAAAACAGTCGCTAAACCTCCACCAGGACCTGAGGGCCAGGGGTACTAAAGTTCACGCAGCCACAGAGTATTCACGGAGTCACCAGGAGCCATCCAGGTTTCAGTCATGCAGAGGAAATCCAGTCTATGGTAGGTGAAGACAGAGATATAAATTTTTACCATGCCTATATGACACTAACAGTATTTTCCACAACTGTTATATTTCTTTAAAAAAAAACAAGAAAACGAACAAATCTGGCAGCATTTTATTGCTCACCTGTTATTGTTTTAACAGTGTAATTAATTACAGTGTCATTTAACTTTGTGACCTACATATTTAACCCCTGCATTTCTTTACTTATTATCTAGAAATACAATATAGAAGTATTTGATATGCACAGAACACCAGCACTGTAACTTGCAGACTTTAATCTAAAGCTTCACCTGATAATTTTCCCACCTCTTTGTTTTCAGGTACCTTCAAATATTCCCGTGCCAGCGTGACTGATAGTCATCCATGCAGAGCATGGAAGACACAAATGAAAAGGAACAAGAGCAGGAATGGGGCGAGATTGGCAGGCGTGGGGAAGGCCACAAAAGGTGACGAAACATGAGTGAAAGAGCCAACAGAGAGGTGTGCGTGTTTGTATGAGAAGGAGGGATGATCGAGCGTGCGAAAGAGAGGTGGGGGAAGAAAAAGGGGGGAGACCGAGGCCAAATGAATGAAAGAGAGAAAGAAAACTGAATGAAAAATAGAAGCCGAGCAGGGTCCTAATTTTTCATTTCAGCCGACGGACTCGACGCCTCAAGATCAGACAATCAGACCCGTTGGCTTTGGGTGGCTCAGTCAGCTTAGGGCTTAGAAAATGATAGGAGGATGATGAGGAGGGATAGAGAATGTCAGCGAGGAACAGGAGCAGGAGGAGGAAAGAGAAACAGTATTGGAGTAAATAACAGCAGCACAAGAAGACAAAGAATTCAGAGATGGAGACTGCAGAACCACTGCGGAAGAGGAAGTGGGGTGATTTTTTTTTCCTGCTCAGGGCTACATGTGGGTTTGGAGTGGAATGGGCGTTGTTTACTGTCACCAAACAGACCCCCGAGTACCGACCCCTCCCTGGGCGTAAACAGCCGAGTCGAAGGTGAAGGGCAATGAGGACTGATGGACAGATGGCCTGATGGAACAACAGAATTTCTTCTTTTAAGAAAGCCGTCAGTGCTGGGTTTATGTGTCCTTCACCCCAATCCCGTAGGAATAGCATTAAAACACTAACTCCCCTTCTTCCCTCCCTCACTTCCTTCTCCCCCTTTCTCTCCTCTCTCTCTCTCTTTCTCTCCACCCCCTCTCTCATTAAAACTGTGCGCCTCAGCTTCTAATTAAATCCCACTTGAAAGTCTTAAAAGTCAGACTCAGATTGATTCAATTTGCATTTCTGAACAGGGAACATTGCCTAAAAGGATTAATAAATTGGTTGAAAATGCCTCTTTCTGCAATGTGCTGTTGTTGCTTGTAAGACAACACCCATCCAATACCTCTGTTTCTCGCATTCTTTCACTCTTTTCAACACATTCACTCCTGCTTGTTCACACATGGACACACAAACCAGGCCCTAAAAGCAGTGAACCCAGCTGTCCATTCATGCATTTGTCTACACACACACACACACACACACACACACACACACACACACACACACACACACACACACACACACACTCACACACACACACACACACACACACACACACACACACACACACCTTTGAATCTACACGTACAAACATTCTTGTGCACATTTTCAGCAGGCGCCCACACGCGCTTGCCACATTCACACACAGCAGCAGAGTAACACTGTTGGCAGTCCTCCAAATTTTTCAACAGAACATGATGGAAGCATACATGGGAGGAAAGTGAGGGATATAACGCAAGAGAGAAAGAAGAAAGGGGGAGGGAGGCAACAGCTCAAACAAGGCTCACTGGGGGATTAAAAAAGCAATAGGAAGATTGGCATGAAGAACCTCAGCTATGGTGACGTGCCATTGATGACTCACTCAGATGATAATATGCAGGGCGCACTGATGCTGGAGGAAAACTGGCTACGGGTCAATGGCTGTTCTCTCTCTGGGGCACACCGAGTCAGCCAGCTCACCAACCTGAGTCCCAAGATCTCGCAGTCTTGTTAGGAGTGACTGTGAAGTGGCTGCGCATGCCCACACGGCCTGTTTAGAGTTTGCTTATGCTGAGCTCCCATTGATGGGAAGAGTTAGTTGTGAAATAAGTAATCAATTCACGACATGTTGGAAACTGTTCTTTATTTTGAAGCAATTTATCGATTAAATGAAGATAACGGTACCACAGATTCTGTGGTGCGAGGCCGTACGAGCATTCCAGTGGTTAATATTCCAAAATTATACACAAGTCTGTGAGTACCACAGGAATTTACAGCCGGAACATTCATTACCACTAACGCAAAACCTGATGTCCAGAACTTCAGTGGTAAATCTGTGGTAAGTAATGGACAGTACAGTTGTGGTCAAACGTTTACATACACTCATAATGGCATGAATGGTAATTTGGGCCGTTTAATGATTTCTTTGAACTGTTCTTTTCTCGGGTGAAATGATTGTACAGCACACATCTTTAATGACTTTAAAAAACTTGAAAAATTTTACATTTTTAAACTTGGGTGCACAAGTTTGAATTTACGGACAAGTGTTTGAACCAGTGATCATGGAATCTGTAGTTGTTTAGAAATGGCTCCATGAGGCCTTCCCAACTTATGTAAATCTACAGTGCACCTTTTTAGATCTTCACTGAGTTCCTTGGACTTTCCCATTGTTCTGAATATTGGTCAATCCAATGAGTGCTGTCAAAAAAAAAAAAACATTTTAGGCTGGCAAAGAGAAACTACCAGTTGTAGTCAATCATAATTACTAATGAGAAATTATTTAGCCTTGGCCAAATTAAAATGTATGTATACTTTTATTTAAGTTATTAAAGATGTATGATAAACAATCTGTTCACCCTAGAAAAAGAAGAGTTCAAAGAAATAATTCAAGGATCAAAGGCCACGTTCTGATGGTCATATTCACAGCTGTATTATTAAAACTTGACTTAACAAACATTTTCTACTCTGACTGAACATTCATGCAGTACTTCTATGCCTTAGGTACTTTCTAATCATAAAACACACACACACACACACACACTAGTGGATGTATATTACCAACAGATGCTTTGGCATATGGGCTGGAGAAGCCAGGGATTGAACCACCAACCTTCCAATTGTTGGGTAACCTGCTCCACCTCCTGAGCCACAGCTGCCCCAAATGGTAAAAACTATTATAATAAGTACAATATAAATATTGCCTAATTGTTCATTGTCGCCTTTCATAACCTCCTACATGGCCACACATTTACTGTACGTGGTGGGTTTTGAAAGCTGAGAGGATCTTTAAATTTGTTTTTACAAAAGAGAGAACATTTACAGAAACTTCATTTTAGCAATTAAATTAATTTGGGGCGGATTTACGCAGTATTTCTAAAATCATAAAGGGCAGAGTTAAATCCTGTAGGCCAGAGCGTAATTCTGAGGAGGTTTGGATGAAAAAAACAAATCAATGTAATGCACTAACGTGATATACCGATACTGCAGTCAGAGATTTATTCTTATCATATTCACCTTCACATTAGAGAGTTATGCAAACAAAGAGCATTCTCACAGATCTGGCTTGAAATCCTATGTACAAAATTGACACAAACCATTTGATGCAATTCATTTTAGCACCTCCAGCAGGTCTCTGCACCAATGAGTCTAAGACCATTCTTTTATGTAATAGTTACTAATGGTTTACTCGGCTTCAGTTACATAGAAACTATTACTTGCTATTGCTCCAGGCTGCAGGGAGCTTCTCTGTTAGGCATCATCTGAACGTCACTGCTTAGAATCATATTGTAATCTCGCTCCAGGCTCCCGTGAAGCTGAAGCAGCATATGGTACCTCTTCATTGAGGTCAATAAGGACTCGTGTGTATTGACCTCAGATTCAGGACATTACTGCAACAATAGGGAAAACTTGGCTCTTAACTTAGGACAACACTGACCTCAAGTGGCTGTTTTACAACATCTCATTAAGCTGAGTAGAGCTCAGCTGCAGCACTCATTGCAGTTACACATCATTGTGAGGATTTTGTGCACTAATTATAGTAGATGTTTTACACTTAAAGTGGAAATGAAGCACTACATGTACAAAGGCTAATTTACACTGTGTGGCAGGCGAGGTCAGAACCAGAATCCAGGACTCGTAGAGCAGAACTGGACTTAAACGTGGTTTTATTGTGGAGTGACAAGAAATAACCAATACAGCTATGCTGGAGCTGGTCGGGAGACACACAGCGTGGGTTAAACATTGACAACAACATGACAACGAACTAAGAAACACTGAGACCTTAAATAAACACACACACCAGGTAATCAGGAGAATGAGGCACAGGTGAACAGAATCACAACAGACGAGGCACAAAACACACGAGACAAGGGTTGGCGAAATAAAACAAGAAGAGAGTGAACAGGAACACAAACTCAGCCTTGACACGTAGGGAGGCAGGCAAGACAGGGGAAAAGGGCACGGAGGCAAAACACAAACACGCAAACAAGTACACAGATGAGTGTCCTAGGGAACATCAGAGAACCGGGACTGTAATATAAATAAACCATCTCCGAGAACATGACGGATAATCAAATTAAGGTCTGAAAATACAAATGCAAAACCCATAAACGACCTGCTGGTCATCAGAAACCCTGCTGGGATAATAAGCTGGCCAAAGGAGGAGACAGAAGCCACTGACATCAAGACAAGAAAGCTCCTTACCACGCATGGTAACCAAAATCTAGCACCCTGAGACTGTACGCTAAGCAGAAGGAAAGAGGCTGAGGACTAGTGAGTGTCAGAACCACACAGTACCACGGGATGGCTAACCAACCGCATTTGGTAGTAGTAGTGGAGCCTTTGCCCAGCCATGGTCGGGCCATTGAAATGGAGTGTTGTAGCATGTGCCTAAACCAAGCTTGATTTATTACATCTGATCTGGTTTGTCTAGCCTGTATTGACTGCACTCCTGGAGACAAGCAGGAGATACAGTTTCAGCGTAGTAATGCATCATAATTTGGAATGATGTCATAATGAGAATTTTTTTCAGTGTGGGAGTACACTTGAGGTTCATCCACTATTTCGACGGATACAAACAGGCTGACTTTCATGAGCACAACAGAAAAAACGGAAGATGCTCTGCTCGCCACTGTTTGTACATATATAAATATGTACTTGTAGTCATGAGCATGGTAATCATTAGCATAGTAGCAGCACTGCTCTCTTGCCATGCCTCGTAGCTTTGATTGATCATTGTTTTGATCAGCCTTGACTTCATGATTTATCAGGCCTCCTCATGTTCATCTATCTATTTAGCACACTGACGCCCCCTTATTATCATCTCACACTGTGTATCTTACGCTGTATCAGACACAGTAAGCTTATAGACAACTAACTGTTCATGTAAAAGCTATTGATTACCTGTAATTCATAGCTTTGTAAGTAACTGTTCTGTTATGTTCTCAAAATGCTCGTCCTATTCATAGGGGG
>JAVDPK010001941.1:50299-91530 GCA_034780415.1 Cichlasoma orientale
CACACACACACACACACACACACACACACACACACACACACACACACAAATGCAACAGAACAAGAGTATATGCTTCTTTTCTGTTTTATACTTCTCTTTCAGGTGCTGTTTGCTATTGTTGTTGTTGGTGTTTTGCTCTGTTTTGTTTGTGTGTTTTCCGGTGTAGTTGGGCCATACCATTTAAAGCTAAATAAAGAAAAGAAAATGAAAAGAAAGAAACATTAATAAATAAATAATAACAACAAGAGGAGCATACAACACAGCTCCTCTTGGCACGACAGAGCATGCAGACAATAATTTTGCTTGCTTAAGCTGCCGGACAGGACGGGTTAAAAAAAACAAACAAAAAAACAAAACAAAACAATGAAACGTGTTTACTGCGGCCACTGTCTGTACTTTTCATACTGTATTTTTTTCATCCTTTGATGTTTTTTAAGAGCTTTACCATTACTGTACTCTGCTGTCCCACTCTTCCCTATCACTTCTCAACCAATCAGTATTCAACTGACGCACACAGTAGGTCATCTGCACCCAGCGATGTGCAGCTGGGATTTTGGAGGTCTGCATGGGAGCATGTTTGCAGTAAGTGAAAACCCCTCTCTGTATGCTGTCCGTATGGAAATCTGTATTATGCATAAGCCTGCACTCTGAGAGTGAAGTGCTCTATTGGGATAATATGATACCAAGAGGTCTTTAACTAATGCAAAATTTCAAACAATTTGCCAATATGTATTCAGGTATGTATCATGCTGATAGTTGAAGTGTCTGAACCACCACAAACACTAACCACACTTTATTGTTTACTGGCCATTCAGTTGCTGGAAAGTGTTTGCTGTGAAAAGATCTGTAACTGGAAGCACCTCTGTGTATCAGCATGGATAGTGTGATCATCTGAGACTGTCACATGCTATTATGCTGCACTTCAGGTGGTTTAAGTCATGT
The DNA here is from genome assembly GCA_034780415.1 of Cichlasoma orientale. Taxonomy (NCBI): domain Eukaryota; kingdom Metazoa; phylum Chordata; class Actinopteri; order Cichliformes; family Cichlidae; genus Cichlasoma; species Cichlasoma orientale. Next base: position 51,242 of record JAVDPK010001941.1, read on the forward strand.
CCCAAGAACAAAATATTGTCTTAGCCATCTCCTCAGACCCGCCTGCTCACCTTCTCAGACCCAAGCAGAGCCAAGTGGACTCCTGGATGCAGTAACTACAGCACCGTTTTAACAATCTCCTGGTGTATCCTAACATCCGCTTTTACGTTTCACTTTCAGAGCCATTAAAGATTAGAAGCGGTACATGGAAAGAAAAATCTTTATGCAACTGCAATGACTAGACAAAAGCATTTAAAAATCTGTCAAAATCTTTCCCTTAATTACTCAGCTTTCTGGGATAACAGTGTTAATGTGTCAATGATGGTGGCAAATGCAAAAGATAAAAATTAAGGTATACATTACTGTGTTTTGCATTTAGATTGCTGCATCTCTGTACAATTGTGGAAAAACAACTAGTATTTATTAGGAGCACAGATGTAAAAACATTAGATAAAACGAAAGAGAGAACATGAGTAGGGGGAGGGGCGCCTATAGTGAATCCTCAAGGACACAGTGTGCTGTGGGAGCCTGGCTGAGGTGTTGCAGGGAAGCAAGTGTGGATAAGAGGAGGGGGTGGGAGGAAGGAGTGCTGACGCATTTAGGAGCTGGTAGACGGGTGAGGAGAGGGGAGCTGCTGACGTCTGGACAGTCATGCAAATCTAGGAAACCAAGGAGATGGCCCCGGTCCAAAGTCTGCCCGGTGAACCGTGGTGATTCCAGACAAAAGATCAAATGAAGCACTGGGGAGGCTCAAATGGCAAGTTCGGATCTCTTTGTTTGGCTGTTTGGCAGCACTTGCCGCTGTTTCACAGAGTGGTCCACTTAAGCGAAGAGTGCCTTCTTAACAAGGGAGTTTTGGACATAGATAACAGTACGTGCTACTTGTCTTGTGGAATGAAAAATGGGTAATACAGTGAATAGAATAGAATAGAATAGAATAGAATGTTATTGTCATTATACAGGATGTACAATGAGATTGGAGATAAGTGTGCATTCTGTTTTCAAAACACAAGAATTATGAAAGCATATTGTCTGTTATGCTGGATCACAAATGAGCACATAAATTCTGATTTAAACATTTTTCTTTGGTTGTTTTGTATCAAAGAATGACACCAAAGAAAAGTACCGGTTTTAAGGTGTTTAAGTTTCACAAATAGTATAGCATTAGTAGAAGTGTTTTCACTTACAAAACTGCAGAAATCCAAATTTGGCATGAATTCATGCATAGAATAAAACTGCATATTTCAAACTCCTTAATGGTTCAGTCACACTAGACTAAAACTAGGACGTCATCGTCACTGTAGCTAGAAAAACTCCATAGTTGCCTGGTGATTGCACTGAATATTTTTGCTGTCGGAAACTGACTGGAAGTTTGCCTCTTACACGATTCCTTGCAATAGGGAACTCGACCCAACTGGTTGCCGGCTGGATTCTGGTTATATTCCTATACAAAAGCAAGGCTGTCCAGAGCCTGTTTCATTTTGCAGTTAAATCCCGTCCTGCAGCATCTCTGCAACTTGTGGAAGAATTTCTGGATTTCAGTTTCAAACCTATGAAGTTCTGTCTGAATTCTAAATGTAAATAGTTAATGTGAATTTCTGTTTAATGGCAACGGCAACAGATTTAGGGGTCATTCACAATTATCATCATTTTTTGTGTACAAAAAATACAGAAAAAGAGTACTTTTTTCAGACCCCCACCCCCAGCATGACATTTAATTTCGCCTAGTTCTTTGGTATTTTAATGTAATAGAAAGCATTAAAAAAAACACATCCTGGTGTAAAAAAATGCTGGAAATCTTGGTATCAAATATACTCTCATCATTTTATTAAAACATTGTAATGTTACAGAAATATATATCTTAGAATTTATAGGGTGCAATAAACTGATTTGAATTTGAATGTGTGTAGTAGACCACAGCACAGGACTCCATGGAACTGCACTGCATAGACAGCAAACTGTGCTAAACTGACAGCAGGCTGATGGGAGACTGACTCCGTCTTCTTGCTGCTTTATCACCGTCTTGCTGCATCAAAGTTGCTTTGAAGATGGCAATTGACTGCGAGTGGCCACAGACCTGGTCCCAATCTTTGAATGCATTTCAAAGGCAAAGAGATCATAAGTTCTCTGCACACAGTGGCAATTTTTTTGGTTGTGCCGTGCCTGCAACCACTGTTTTCCCTAGTGTGACTGTAGCATAAAGCGGCCGCTGTTTGCCTTGATCACAGCTGTGCACACAATCTTAGTGTCACCCATTCCAGGTGACACTAAGATCGTTAACTAGAAGGGATTTCAAAAGACATTTGAGCTAGGTCAAGGGTTAACTCGTGGAATTTCTTGCCGTCTTAATGTGTTTGACACCATTCAATGTGTTGTGCTGAGGTAGTGTTCATATGTCATGGTTGTTTTTACTACAAAGAAAGCATTACTTAGGGAGATCATTAAAAGCAAGACAGCTGCTTGGACCAACAAACACAAGGAAGGGACAAACTGGGAAACTGGCAGTGAAAAGGTAAATATATGGGAGCTTGTGAAAAAGTATTCTTCCAATATTTAAGTAAGTTGTAATTCAGTTTGCAAACATTGTCTTGTCCTTAACGTGACCTAAATACAGGACAGAATGTGCACACATTTGCTGGTTTATGTCATATCTCCATTTCATCTTTATTTAGGGTTAATACAGAATCATTTTTCACGAGCAGAGAGCATCCTGGAAAAAAAAAATCCATTACTGTTATTTATATATATATTCAGATCGTAGCTAAACAGGAATTTTCACCCTGATTCACATGCAGCAGGTGTGATAGTCATCTAAAAGTGGTAATACTCCAGAGTATATTATCTTAATGACTATCAGATTGAATGTAGATGTATGATTATCTGCTGAGTAACCGCTGGCAGCTCCACACAACTCAGATTTTAAAGCCCAGGCTACAGAAGCGGTGCCATGTCAAATATTGACCTGTTTAACTGTGTGTGAAAGTGCTTCTCAAGGTCAAGGCTCATGGAACAAACAGAGCGTCTCTGCAGCAACTGAATGTAGAGAAAATATGAGAGAAAATATTAAATTTTTAGCTAATTTTTTTTGTTCTTCATACACGTTATATCGAATGCCATAGTAGCTTCAGAAATCGACCATTAATCTGATTATGTGAAATTGTGTAGTCCATATCCTCCCGGTGTGTCCTGAGTTCTTCTTCCAACTATAATATAACTCAGTAATCAGATTACTTACCCTTGAAACTATGTTGCTTCACACAGTATAATATCACAAACACACTATGAATGTTCAATTCAGTATTCACAAATACACTCAGAAACTTTAATGATTAAATATTTCCCCACTTTAATTGAAAGGATAACAAACTTAAATGTCAGGGTTTTTTTTTTGCTTTTTTTTGTTCACTCCTTAACCACAAGTGCACTGAATGTCTGTATTTTTGTCTCTTCAAGTATGTTAACCACCAAATATTTAATAACATGCTGGCAAAAATGAGAAAACAAATATGCTGCAGGCCTGATTTGGTCATTTCACTCACTCGGAGCCAAACAAATACCTTTTCCCAGGTGTGGCGGTCCGCATAGGAGTTTACCAGTCACACCTCAACCAATTAAATTTCAGTAAAGCAACATGTGACTAAACAGAAGTTTCCAGAATATATTACATCAACAACTTTCTTGTCACAACAAAAGAAACGCATAGGCACATTTTAACCTTCTTGACATATGAACTTCACATTGTAACAGTCAAATATATGACTTTAACCCATATTCTTTTAACCTTATTTATCTCATTATATTTGCACTTGTCACTATTTATCTATGGTCCCACTGGGTTACATAAAGATCAAATGATGCTGTTCCTTGTAGTTAAAAAGTATTCTGGTTATGCTAGTGTGGATGCAATGATTTATGCATTTATATATTTATACCAGCTGTGATTGTCTTGTTTTCTCCTTGAGAGTGTCATTTTGGTAATATGTGGTTCTGATGCGTAAGCTCCCACATAAGCAATTTTTTTAACACTTTGGCAGGTGCTTTTGTGTGTGTGTTTCAGTTCGTGGACAGATTTCGTCAACACAACAGCTTCACAAGTGCAAAAAGAAAAAAATTACAGTGCAAGTGTTTAGCTGTCATCAGAAAGTGAGCGCTCATGTAGCTGCAGAGCAATGAGTCCTGAGTAGTTATGGGTCAGAATATCAACATGCTGAAAGGCGTGGCTGCTGTGATCTCATTGCAACATTGGGCCAAATTTACAAAGTGAGGCAAATTAGTTAAGAGGCCACAACTGCAGAATTGAACTGTTGAAGGTGTTGAGGATCAACTAACAATTCCCTAATTCATCAAAAAAAAAAATAAAAAATGCAGTCAGCTCATTTCAGTAAACAAGATGAGATGAGGGAACTGCTAACCAAAAATGATAAACTGGAAGAGCCGTGTTTCTCTCTAGAAACTGCATGGCAGCTAAGATCAGTGAGAGGTAGCTGAGGGAGAACCCATACTTTATATAAGCACATACTCTGCCGTTAAAAATTGCTGAAGACTGTGTGTGGATAAATGTGTGTGATCTCTGTATCAATCTCACAGCTCAGTGCAGGATTTAACCAGAGATGGGATACCTCATTACAAACTATTCTACTGTATAAATCTGAAAGCTTCGTGTTACAGCTGATCTGTAGGATGTGCAGAAAATGAATCCTGATCCTGACTCATCCTGTCAATGTTATTGTGCCACGTGTCAAATGTGTGCATCTTTTTTTAATTTATTTTCTTCATGCCATGCAAGGCTGCAGGTAGTTAATTACTTAATATTACTTAGATACCTAACAGTGTAAGATTCAGACATTAAAGTTATACACCCCAGGCCTGTATTTTGGCAGCCATTTATGTATACTATGTCAAAAAGCTGATAGTTACACAGATACTCATGTGCTCTAGTTTTCTTTTTTAAGTTAAATTAACACAGTTTGCAGCAAGTTGTGCGCCACAAATCTTACTAAATTATGATTAGGAAGATTAATTTAAAGGCTCTTCTCTCAGAATTTTGCCACTCAAAATGTTACCACTCAGTTTGGATGAGTATACAGATACTGTGACAACCTGCATCTGCATCTGTGAGGACAGCTGCATACCAGGGTGTTATGAAAATGACAAGCCTGCCATGGTCCATTTGGGTCCTACTCTGCCTGCCACACAGCTGTCCATGACAAAACCCTGCTTCACAGCTAAGCTGAGGAGGCTAAAGTTGGAAATGGAGGAGTCATTTCGGAGTAGGGACCGAGGCAGATTCAAAGCATCGAAGTACAGGTTTAGCAAGGAGGTGAGAGCTGTACTAAAGGAACTACTACTACTACTACTACTACTACTACTACTACACCAGTGCTCAGATAATGACTTTCCTTCTGGAAAGTTAGTGCCCGTCTACCACTCCACCAAGCCAACAGCTTGAACAACTTCTATTGTTGCTTTTGACAAACAATGGGAAAGTCCTGTTACTCACCCACCTTCCACCCAGGACCTTAAACACCTTCAGCCCCCAGTTCCACCTCCACCATTCATAATACAGCAGGTACAGGGCCTAAACCATCCCCCACTGCTGCTCATGACTTCAGAACTTAACCTCAGGGAGCTGCTACAAGAGGATGAGACAAGAAACAGTGAGGTAACGAATGTGAATGCTACCAAAATATAACAGAGTTGAAAACTTAAAATGCTAGGAACACCTAAGAATTCAAAATCAAACAACGACAACAACCGAACAGAAGACTCCCAATAATAGCAATAATCCTAAACCACACCCAGAGACCATGACATTACCCTCACCCCCTGTCCCCACCCGCCAGATCATTGTGTGTATCTGCACACAATAGCTTCATTAGGATGACGCTATTAGATAAAAAATTTCCAGGTAATGTGCTTGCGCTTACAGTATGTATTTCTAATGGGAAAGGAAGATTATCGCATTAGCGTGATTCACTATGACATCACCAATGTATCCGCTGAGTCATTAAAGAACTGTTGCATATTTCAGGCATCAGGAAGAAGTAGTAGCAGACAGGGTTTCTGTCTACAGAAACCTACAATTATTTCTGTGTCTGAGTCTTGGCTGCACCCAAACAGACAGTGATTGTTCAAACCAACATCACCATTTTTAAAGTAAATAACTGCTGTGTAAATAATTCTCATTGTGTGTTGCATAGTGAACTGGAAACTCACAGCCATCACCTCTTTGATTACAATTTTTTTTTCTTCTCATAAGTTAGAATCTTTTGTTTTTATTTTGTACTGACTGATAAAATGATATTATATATTTTTTCTGGTATACACACTTTACAAGAAATTCTAAGAACATACAGTCTCCTTTTTGATCAAGCTTATAGTTAGGGCTGGATCAGGTGACCCTGAACCATCCCTTAGTTATGCTGCAATAGGCCGAGGCTGCTTCCCACGATGCACTGAGTGTTTCTTCTTTACACACCTCTTTTTACTCTGTGTGTTTATACAACACCATTTAATCATGAGTTATTTTTAATTTCTGGCTCTCTTCCACAGCGTGTCTTTTGTCCTGTCTCCCTCCCCTCAGCCCCAACCAGTCACGGCAGATGGCTGCCTGTCCCTGAGCGTGGTTCAGCCGGAGGTTTCTTCCTGTTAAAAGGGAGTTTTTCCTTCCGACTGTCGCCAAGTGCTTGCTCATAGGGGGTTGTTTTGATTGTTGGGTTTCTCTTTGTAAGTATCGTAGGGTCTTTACCTTACAATATAAAGTGCCTTGAGGCAACTGCTTGTTGTGATTTGGCACTGTATAAATAAAATAGAATTGAATTCAAGGATACATTCATTCCCTTAAGTTTTCACTTTATTGTGGGAAAAAATTGCAGAGCTTATGTGTCCTGTGAGATTCTATGACTCTTTATTCATCACAATCAGACTGATATTTTTTGTTTTTGGAAAAGGTTTATATATATTTTGAATAGATTTCTAATTTGTGCAATCTTTTGGTTTATAGCCAATTACTGGCTAGACAATACTGAATTAACCTAGCAAAATGCTAGTGTGCTAGCATGGAAAAACATAACTGAATGTAATGTTTAACAAAGACTCAGGATGCTGTCCAGATGTTTTTGGAAAATAAAAATAAAACAGAGTGTAAACATTTGCAGATCACTTGTATTAAACTGAAAATAGTAAAAGGTTAACTGACAGTGATTGGGTAAAATAATGGAAAGAGTTTATAACAACAGCCAAGAGGTCAGTGAGATAACTGAGTTTTAATAATTCCTATTAAATGATCATCATCTTCAGACCCCCAGGGAGCACTACATTAAAAACTGATAAAAAAAAAAAAAAAAGTTTTTTTGTGGAAATCACTACATGGACTTATGAAAACAATTTTCAGTTTTTTGCTGTAGATTAGAGGATGCCATAGGTATTAAAGGTACTGTGATGCAGTGATTTGAATCATATTTATCTAATAGACTCCAATTTGTTCATGTAAATGGGGAGTCTTCTTCACACACTAAGGTTAATTATGGAGTTCCACAGGGTTCTGTGCTAGGACCAATTTTATTTACACTATACATGCTTCCCTTAGGCAGTAATATTACAAAGCATTGCATACATTTTCATTGTTATGCAGATGATACCCAGCTTTATCTATCCATGAATCCAGATGACACACTGAAGTTCTTGTACTTGGCCCCACAAATCTTGGAAACACGATGTCTACCCAGATACTTACTCTGGATGGCATCACCTTGGCCTCCAGTAACACTGTGAGAAATCTTTTGAGAAGTCATTTTTGACCACATGTCCTTTAATGCACATATTAAACAAATATGTAGGACTGCTGTTTTGAATTTGCGCAATATTTCTAGAATTAGAAACATCCTGTCTCAGAGTGATGGCGAAAATTGAATTGATATTGAATGAATAATAAACTCTTGAAGTGATAAAAGTGAAGGCTTTGGCTCTCCACAGTGTAACAAAGAATCCCAGAAATCAAAATTATTACACCTTCTCATGTGTTATAACAATAAATCCAGTGACTTTGTTGCACATATCTTTGATACTTGTGCTTCATCACTTTTCTTTGCCTTTAACCCTGAAGCAGCTACTTCACTAGAGTACTGAAATGAGTCATCTAGTGAGCAAGAGTGTGAGGTAGCAATGCTGTGACTGGCTTTCTCTCAGACAGTGCTCTAGGGTAAGAGTGAAAAACAGATGTTAGCAAACGTTGAAATTAACCCTGGTATTCGTCACTGTTGCTTCAGGGCAAAGTGAGTAAATTGCATCTACCTGACTGTCAAAACTGTTTATAGAGAAGCTTGAAGCTAATGACATCAGAGCATGGGAAAGGGATGCGGACCATGCTCTGGCATTCTTAGATCATACTGTCCTTAATAAGGACTAAACTCATGGATTTTATTTTTAATGTGTACTTTTAATAGACACAACCAGTGGGGAATAAAGCATTGGGAAGATGCAACACAGAACTACCATTAATTCACAGAAAGCTATGTTTAAGAGTCAATGTCCCTCCTCAACCAGGGATTTAACTGGCCCAGACATCAGCCATTACACCTTAAAATAATTTTCTCAGTGTTTTCATATGTATTGCCTTCTTTGCAGCTAGATAAGAATACCAATACAGTTGCAATTTAAGGCAAGTCTTCAACAGCTTCATTTTTTAAACCTGGAAGCTTGGAGCATTTTATATGTACAACCATGGTAAGCAGCTGTAAACAACGAGTCATCCTTTGTTCACACATATGACACTCATAACCTTACAGCCGATAAATACCAATGGAAAAACCTGAAAACTCAAAAAGTTTATTTCCTAAGTATTTGATATATTTCTTTCATTTCCATGAGAACATTTCAGTCACATTATGTGCTAAATGTGTGACACATTTCTGTATTGCTTTGTGGCCAAGTTGCCAGTTTCATGGTGAAAATCTTGGATCACCACATGATTATTTCACACATCCAAAAATACCAGGTACATCAAACACTAATAGAAACCCTAAAAATACTAAAATTGTACTTGGAGAATTTTGAGTTAAATCTCACATTTTTCAATAATTACTCTCACGCTTAATAATCCAACAGAAGATTTTTAAGGATATGACGCATTAATAACACTTCAAGTGCACATTCAAAGAAGACAAGGTAACCCTGGACACGCCTGGGCATGTAACTCTACACAGGTGCAAAGGCCAGACTGGCTTCTGTCTACATGTAAGTAATCTGTCAGCCAGGCTTCTATTCTCTACATGAGTCACCAAATGTCTCGTATAAAGAAGTATTCATAAAATCAGACACTGCTGTACAAGACCATTATTAGCTTTAGGCATTGTGGCTCTGAAAGCCCTGGTGTCAGGAGTGTTTTAAAGTATTACCAAGTCAGAGCAAATGGCCTGCAGAGCTGCCCCACTGTCCCAACAGGTGGACTTCGCATTGCCAGTACACCCTGTATCCTGTTATAAACTTGGCTGGCAGATATAACAAAGGCTTTAAGACTCAGATGGCTTTACAAGTAAAGTAAATTAAAGTGAACCAGTTCAGTCATCAGCTATGCAAGGCATTTTCATATAAAATAATTTTAAAAAATAATCATTTTTTAAAAGTGCTGTTAAGGTGATGCTACAAATTGTTCAGCAGTTCTGGAACAGAATTATTCTAAAACCGGAACTTTTCTGGTTGAAAGACAATGAACCAGACAGAATGCTATTCTAAATTCCCACTGTGTTGGAATGCAACATTTATCACATTCACATGTATACTTAAAGCCCCACTCACACAAGCCTAGAAACAGGTCGGTGACCCCCCTGGCAATCACCGGTCACTACAGAAAAATATGTATTCCCCGACACCAACTGCCTAGCTGATGAAAATTCAGCTTATGGTTATTTGTTGATTCGTGGAGGGTGCAAGGATTCTGGGCTGCCAAGGGATCACCGACAGGTCAGTAGGCCTGTGTGATTGGGGATTTAGACAGTTATGTGTGAGAAGTTCCTGTCTTGCTTTGTGGTCAACTTGGTGGCCAGTTTTCTGCTGAAAATCTTGTATTGCTGCATCACTATTCCACACATCTAAAGCTACTAGCTAAATTTAACCCTATTCCCCATTCCCCACTCCCCCATTCCTTATTTCACTACCTGCTCAGCCACTCTCATATAGCTGCTAAAACACTATGTACAGTCATTCAAATTGCACCGATGATTCATTCACTTACTGCTAATGTAAACTTCAAATTTAATTATGGAAATTTTTTTTAAATGCACGCACTACAGTTTTAGAGTTTAAATACAGCTACAGAAGACATTCTTTTTTTTACTAAAATGAACACCTATCTTATTAAGTCACCGTGTGCAGTCACAATTCAGCATCATTTTCTATGAAACTGTAGTCAGTGCAGACACCTTGTGCTGCAGGAAACTTAAAGATAACCCTGGTGCAATTTATTTTCCTGCTGCCATTAATGTGACTGCTGCAACACCTTCATGGTTGAGTGGTTATGATTACGTTAGCCAGCCATACTTATTCAGTACACAGTTATTATATTTATTGTACTTAAATATCGTTATTGGTACTCCTAATTGAGTGTGCCAGTGTAGACCCAATTAAATTGAAAAACAAAAAAAAAAATCTTGGTTTTGTATCTATATTTCCAGAATTGTGGACATTAACAGAGAGAAACTGTTTTACGTTTTCAGACTTTGGAGGATAAACACAGAGAAGTTTTTGCACCTAAATCCTTTTATCAATTCTCGTAACCACTTACTGTTATGCCTGCGTTGGGTAATCACAGTAATCACAATCCTTGCAGGCTGCGTTGACCCGACATGTAGTTACATTTCTTGAGAGGTGCTCGTCAGGTTACCTCGTAAGTTTACTGCGTAGCGTACTGCGTACGTAGGCCCCACAAAGATGCGACGCAGCAGCGTAATTCAGGCCTTACGATCCAGGATCACGTAACATGTTGTTTATCTGTGTGTGTATGTGCTAGTGATCCTGAGTGTCGTGAGAATTGTGAGTGAATAGCGTGAGCTAATTTTTATACCTACTCTTATTATGGCAAACCTGAGTTTTTATGAATAGCCTTGTACTGTATATAGAAAAGTGTACCCACTGTATATATTGAGCACTGCACCAGTTAACTAGGAGTGAGAAGCCATTTTTGTTCAAACCATTTTTTCTCTTGTTTATTGATTAGAAGCGTAGGTTAGAGAAAGTCTTTTGTTAGAGGCCACAAGAACTTTTTGTTTGTTGATTCGGTACTCCTCACATCTGAAGCAAATAAACTGCTGCTTAGCATCTTCACTTATTCTGTGTTGCTGGCCTTTTCTTGGGTGTGGTTGGAGTGGGGAGTCACACCTCATGTTATGACAAGGTTACCCCTAGGCTGGGAACATAACATAAATTGGGGGCTCGTCCACTCTTTTGTTCATTCACGTTGTCGTCTTGGATGCGTTGAGTAAGCTGCCCTTTGTTGCCGCTGCTTTTCTGTTTGGCAGTTTTTTCTTGTGTGTGGGGGTGACAGTATGGACTTTGAGTTGGAAGACTTTACTATAAGTCCAACTAAGGAGAAGCTGAATAGGTGTAAGAAAGATGACTTTATGCTTTCTGCAAATTTCTTTGAGGTAGCAGTGCCGTTAAATGTGAAGAAAATAGAGCTGAAGGAGCTCCTGTGCGTAAAGCTGTGTGAAAGGGTTTTTTTTTTTTGTTGAGCCAGCTCCTGCAGAGGGAGTTGAGTTGGGTGCTGTTGCTGGCATTCCTGCCCCACTTCAAAATCTCCCTCCTCAAACTGGTACTTGTAACGAGGACCTGCAGCTAACACCACGTATAAATGGGGTGGAGTTATAAAAGCAGCAGTTGGAGGTGGAAGCCATGCACTTAAGAGTGAGAGCTCTGGAGTTGGAGGTGGGAGTCACTGCCAGTCTTTCCACTCCTTTGCCCCTCAGTCACCATCCCCTAAGCTAGAAGACAGTTTTGATGTGAGTAGGCACATCAAATTAGTCCCACCTTTCAGAGAATCTGAAATAGATGCATATTTCACAGCATTTGAGAAGGTGCGCTTCACTGGCCAAAGAATGTGTGGTCTATTTTGATTCAATGCAAACTAGTGGGAAAAGCCCAGGAAGTACGCACAGCTCTTTCGATTGAGAACAGTTTAAACCGTGACATCGTGAAAGCCACTGTTTTGTGTGCATATGAGTTAGTGCCAGAAGCTTATAGGCAAAAATTCAGAAATGTGAAAAAAATACTGCCACACAGACTTATGTGGAGTTTGCAAGGGGAGAAAAAGACACTTTTGATAAATGGTGTCAGGCTACCAAGGTTAAAGCCTTAGATGATCTGTGTGAGGTTGTGTTAGAGGAATTCAAAAAATAGTAACCCACTTGAATTAACAAAAAAGTTACAACTCTTGCTGTGGCTGCAGTATAAGCTGATGAGTTCACTTAGACACACAGGAGTTTTATATCTCCCGTACACAATGCACTAGATTCAGTTTGTCCCCTAAATACTCCCGAGGTCCCGCCACTGCTGCCACTGAAACCTGAGTGTTTCTACTGCCATGAGCAAGAGCACCTCATCGCTGCTTGTCTAATTCTTAGGAGGAAAGAGCAGTCCAAGAAGGTTAAATCTTCTCCAGTAAATCTCTTTCAAACTTAAACCTCGCTCATTGCAAACTGTAACCGTGGATAGAACTGGTGATGACAAAGCAGATGAGGAATTTAAGCCTTTTGCATCAAAATGTTTTGTGTCTCTGGTGGGGGATTGGGAAACGAGAGTTCCTGTCACTATTTGCACGGGTGCAAAACAGTCCCTTATTCATGGTGATATAATACCAGTTGCAGCTCACAAAAGTGTTAGCGTGGGGAGTTAAAATGTTTGTGGTGTGGTGCGCCATTACAGTTTGCTCAGTTGTCATCCCGGTTTGTGTCAGGCGCATTTAAAAATTGCAGTGTGACCTCAGTTGCGGATATTGATATTATTCTCTGAAACGATTAATTTGGCAGTAAAGTTTAACTAGCCAATATAAATTTCTCTTATTGTGATGCACAAAACTCTGCTCCTCTGTGTGTGCACAGGCATGAAAACTCAGGGACTTGGTGGACCTTAGTGACTCTTTCATGTGTGACGCAGATCCAGCAAGCTCACCACCTGACTAAAAAAACACACCTACGTCAATACAGCTTCAGCCCGATGATAAAGCCCCGACACTCTTTGTAGATAAAGAGAAGCTCATTGAAGCGCAGACAAAAGCTTGTCAGCTTGTTGGTCTTATGTGAAGGAACCTAAATGTGAAAAGTCTGCAACTTACCTCAGTGAAGAGGGTGTTCTGATGTGTTGCTGGACGCGCAGCTCTGGTTACAACCATGACGCAGTGTATCAAATTGTAGTTCCACAGCCGTTTCATTTCCAGGTCCTAAGCTTAGCGCATGACCACATCACGTTCGGTCACTTAGGAATCACAAAAACTTAAAATTGTGTCTCCGTTGCTACTTCTGCGCTTGTCTTTGTTACTTCAGGATATCAACATTGACATTCGCTATAAGAAAGGTTTAGAAAACATCATGTCTGATGGTTTGTCCACGTCATGAATGAAACATTTATTTTAGGGGAGAAATGCTATGATCCAGGATCATGTAGCATGCTGTTTATCTGCTTGGCCCCTCCCATAAGAGTGTATCTGGGTGTGTGCTTTGTTCTCCCTCCATGGTGTGTACATGTGAGGACAGTGAGACAGCAGTGAGGTGTGCTCTAAGAGTGACAGATGGGTTTAAGATGAGGGTGGGATTGCATCAGGGATCGGCTCTTGTTTGCTAAGGTGATGGACAGGTTGACAGATCAGGCAGGACTCATGAACTATGATGTTTGCATCTGTAGTGAGAGTAGGGAGCAGGTGGAAGAGAGTCTGGAGAGGTGGAGGTATGCACTGGAGAGAAGATGAATGAAAGTCAGTGGAAGCAAGACCCAGTATGTGTGTGTGTGTGTGTGACTGAGACCAAGACAGGTGTAACAGTGAAGATGCAAAGAGTAGAGCTAGTGAAGGTAGATGACGTGATGTAAATACCTGGGCTCAACCATCCAAAGCAATGGACAGTGCACATGAAAGATGAAGAAGAAAGTGCGGGCAGGGTGGAGTGGGTGGAGATGAGTGTCAGGGGATAGCAGGAAGAGTGATAGGGAAGGTTTACAAGATTGTAGTGAGACCTGCTATGATGTATAGTTTGGAGATGGCAAAAAGACTGGAGGCCAAGCTGGAGGTGGCAGAGTTAAAGGTGCTAAGATTTTCACTGAGAGTGACCAGAACGGACAAGATTAGACATTAATATATCAAATGCAGTTCAGGTTGTCTCCAAACAGCTCAGGTTGATCAGTTTGGAGACAGATTTAGAGAGGCAAGGTTGAGATGTTTGTACATGTGCAGAGGAGGGATAGTGAATGAATTTGGAAAATGATGTTGAATATGGAGCTGCCAGGCAGGAAGAAAGGAAGTAAACCACAGAAGATGAATGGATCTAGTGAAGGAGGACATGCAGAGGGTTGGTGTGAGAGGAGGATATTTAGGGTTAGGGTGAGATGGAAGCAGATGAGAGTTTAGTTTATGGTGGTGATATGTGGCAATATGACACAATGATTAACGGGACCAACAAGGACTCTATCAATCTGGGTCAGTTCATATTAATGTTTTTTGACGTATATCTGCAACCAGTACTGTCTCTTTAGAAGTAGTGGTGATTTTTTTTCTTGAAGTTAGTATTGGAGACAATTCTAATAAACACCATACTATGAGCCAATGAGTTAATGCAGAGCCGGTTTTGGGTAGAAAGCCCAGGAATGAGAAACTCTTCCCACAGGTGGGCCAGCAAGGAACAACAACGCACAACTCCACCTGAGAACGAGAGACGAGAGAGAAAGAAGGGTGGAAAAAAAGAGAAAACCCCAAACCTGGCAGGACTATAAAACAGCTCCCTCATCTTTTTTTTAATTTTTATACCAAAAGAGCAAAATCAGCATTGACACATCAAGGTCATTAATTAAGATTTGATTTGGTTTACCGCGGGCTGCTAGTAGATACGACTCAAAAAATCACTAAATAAATGCGCTCCATTTGTACCTCACTTGTATCCACATCTGACATTTTGGTCAATCAATGATAGCAGCAATTTTACTACAAAGAAAATAACTAAAAAAATGAACTGAATTTCATTACTCCATATTCAAGTCTGGTGGAGGCACTACCAGTGTACGCATAGATGCTGCAGATCGGCCAGTTACTCCTTCTTCAAGAAGTCTGGACTAGCTGTAAAGGATCAGCGGTTCTGATTCCAAGGGGTATTCCTCAACAGGAAATGCAGGAACTGATCCACTGCGTGGTGAGGAGATTAACTGTGGTGAGCTCTAACTGCCCCTTCCCATCTGAGTGTCTATCCCACTGATGAAACCATTGTCTGAGTGGTCAAGTGAAATTCGTCAGCCACACTCGTTAACGGCAGCTCTCCTCTGGATCCTCGCTTTGGGTAATTTGGCTAGGTTATAATTTAGTGGCCTGAAAATGGATAGTCCCCGGGGATCTGTTCATTTTAAGAGCTAGAGTAACCTGTAAGAAACCTTTACAGTTTCACAAAGAGTCAAAAAGGGAATGAACACAATTTAAACTTTAAAACGCAGGATATTTTGCAGGGTCAAAGAAAAAGCTCAATCAAGTAATAAGAATCACATAATAAAAACACCTGAAATTTATCCTAACCTAACTAATCTACTCTATGTTAATGCTCATTTCTGATGCTGGTCTTGAGATGTATAAGAGAGACGTTACGCCGGGCCCATAGCGTAGTTCCCTTCTGGCCACACCCAAAACAATCCGAATGAGGAAGTTGAAATCCAGTACAAAATCCTCCAGCCCAGTTAAAGTCTAAGATGGCAAAAGTGATTAGAGAAAAAGCCAAAAATTTTATTCCCAACTAGTAAGCCTGACAGTGGTTGTGCAGTGATTGGTCCTCTGGTGCTTCTCGCTGAAATATTCAACTGTGAACTCCAAAGTCCTTCTTCAGATGTTGCTCTTCACTCACTCCACGCTAAGCTAGAAGAAAGAATGCTGAACCTTCCCAGACAGCTCCCTTTCTACTTTCTGCTCCTTTTTGCCCAGATGCAACACCATTCCCCCCGTCACTCTTTCTCTCTCTCTCTCCTCTTTACCCTAATTTCTGAGCTACACGTCTTTCCACACACACGCTTACCCCATGCATACGCACACACTCACGCTTTCCGTCCAATTGCCACATCATTATAGTACTTTTCCCGCACTAAACATCCTGCCTGAACAGTGACCTACCGCACTTCCTCTTTTCATCTCTGCGGATCAGCGCAGCTCATATTCTTAACATTATACTTTCTCATTCATTATATTGATTAGATTTATACTTGATTATAATTATATTTGATTAAAATTATGCATGATTAACTATTAGCAAAATCACATATAGATATGTGATTAGATACAGACTCTGTGTTACTCAAAAAGGCTCGATCTTCAGTCTTTTATTCCACTCTTGGGATCTCACACTTTGTCCAGACCTGGCTTTAACCAGCCATGTTCCAGCTCTTCTGATGGGCAGCCAAAACACAAAAGCTCTCCAGAGTGTCCTGGCTGTGATCCAGGGTCTACTCCCAGCTGGGCATTTCTGAAATATGTCACCGTCATAGTCTTATGCCTGAGCAACCTCGGCTGGCTCCTTTCGATGTAGCCGTACTCTGAGACTATATCAAATGGCTAAGCAGTGTAGCACTGTAGATATTCACAGATAGCTAGGACCAGAGTCCAGGTTTGCAAGAGCAGTTTCTAACTGGAAGGCCTAAAATACAGACCACAGACCAGGGTGACTGTTGAACTGCTGACTTGTTTATGGGAAATAGAAGACACAGAAATATAAGGTTACGCTGAAACAGCCCTCAGAGGAAGCTGGTTTATGCTGGTTGTAGCCACAATCTTTTTTTTTTGGTCAGTACCCAAAGTTTGTGGCCATAGCTTACGGTTGAAATGTATCAGGCATAACATTATGGCAACTGACAGGTGACATAAATAACACTGATTATCTCTTCATCCTGGCACCTGTTAGGGGGTGGAATATATTAGGCAACAAGTGAATAGTTTGTCCTCAAAGTTGATGTGTTAGAAGCAGGAAAAATGGGCGAGTGTAAGGATTTGTCTCACAAGGGCCAGATTGTGACGGGTAGCAGACCGGGTCAGAGCATCTCCAAAACTGCAGCTCTTGTGGAGTGTTCCCAGTCTGCAGTGGTCAGTATCTATCAGAAGTGGTCCAAGGAAGGAACAGTGGTGAACCAGCAACAGGGTCATGGGCGGCCAAGGCTCACTGATGCACGTGGGGAGCGAAGGCTGGCCAGTTTGGTCTGATCCAACAGAAATTGCCAATAAAATTTAAGCCTGTGATGTAACCGATGTAAGTGGCTGATGCTGTTACCAGCGTTCATGTTTACTTTGTGGTCATGTCCTAGTGTTTTATGCAGTGCCAGCCACAAAACAAACAAATAAAATCCTGGGACTTTTTTCCCTCTTTGGCTCCCCACTCTCTTATAGGCAAATTGAGCCCTATAAGATTATAATTCCTTATATTGAGGAGATAATTAATATTTTCTAACTGATCCGTTCAAACACTACAGCAAAAAAGTGTCTGGAAATGCATATGTACTGAACGGGCCAGTCATAATAGCTGCAGGCTGTGCCAACGCAACCTGTAGTTCCAGGGAGATGCATGTCAGGTTATGCCACAGTGTACACTGCAGGGTTTCAGCGGGGTTTGCAGTTACAATATGCATATAGTGTAGATTTAGCACAGAAGCATAAATCCCCTGTAATGTCTTCTAAAGTCAACAAAACACATTTGGACTGGTGGAGCAAACTCCTAAACACCCTTAAGTATCCTTAAGGTGATAAAGAAGTTCTACTTGCATTTATATAGAACTTTTTAGTCTCACTAATCATTCAAAGTGCTTTAGAAAAGTCATATTTTTAACCATACATCCACGAAGCATTTTACTCTATACGCATAAAGTTCCTCACAAGCATGACAAATGTAGAATAATCAACATATCGTGCTTTTCTTTGGGAATGTGGGAAAAGGTTGGAGCACAAACAGAAACCCAAACAGCCAAAACAAAAATTCCACAGAGAAAGTAGAATTTGCAGGAGCCAATCACAGCTGGTTTTGTTTTGTTTTTTGAGGTTGTGGTGGTATTTTTATTATTTTATTACATATTACCTAATGATGTATTCATTGACCTTTGATTGTTTAAAAGGTCATTGGAGTGAAACCCATGTTAGTGATTGCTGATATCTGTTGACATCGTCTCCAGTTTTCACGCTTATTTCTAACACACAAGGATTCTTGGAAGTTTGCCTAATCAGTATTTCACTATAGGAAAAAAAAAGTATCCAATTTATTTAATCAGACTCCTGAAATATTTAAGCTCAAATTGCTACATTTTTATCACGAGCATCTTTGTTTGCAGCATCAGCGACAGCTGTCTGTCTCCTTCAGTGGAACGCATTATATATATATTTTTTCTACTTAAATACGTTATAACTCTTCAGGAGGCTGCAGGCAAGTGTTGATATAGTAAATGGTGCACCTCACTCACAACAGGAAACAGGTGTAAGGCACCATAGTAGCACTGTAATTCAGCTTGGCAGGATCACATTGATATACCAGGAAAGAGTACTTTACAAATGTTTTAGACATGCCCAATAAACATTCAGTTAGAGTCATGAAGATGTAGTTTCAAACACAAGAAGAGAAACAATGTAACAGATGGGCGCCACAGGGCCTTCCAAGTTTTCCATGGTGCTTGGAGCAACTTGAACACTTTGAGGTTTAAAGCCTTGATCATTTCCCTCCGTTGCAGACACAGTTATAGACATGATGGCTGAGTAGTCATTTCTGCTGTACTTCTTTGAAATCCACTTAAAGTCTGCCACTTATGGTGTATGCGTACCTGCTGTGTTGTAATGTAAATTCTCCATGGATGAGTCCACTTGATCACAAAAAATTATCAGGCGCACTGATGTCCACTCGCACTCACCATCTGATGATGAAATTTATGTCACTCAGTTCCAAACAGACCCTAGAGGACTCACGAATGTGGAAAATATAATCAAGGCTGCAGTCACCATTGGTGATGACCCTAATCAATCAGAATATGTCTTTTTGTTTTTATTTGGTTGTTCTCCAAAGTCTTGGCAATCAGGGGAAAAACAAAATAATCACTCTAATTGACACATAACACACAGTATTTAATATTTTTTTCCTTTTCTATTTAACATTCCTGCATCAGAGAGCAACTCAGGGTTCAGTATCTTGTCCAAGGATACTTTGGCATGCAGACTGGAGCAGCCAGGGATCGAACTACCAACCTTCAGATTAGCAGATGAGCTGCTTTACCTCCTGAGCTACAACCACCCCAAAAGGCGGGCTAAGGTTAGAGTTATCACCTATAATGAGTCTGTGGGTTAAGTGAAGGAGACAAAAAGCTTAAAATAACATTGATTGACCTGTGCTTTAAAATAGAAATCTACTCATGCAGAGCATCTTGTTCGTGCTCTGGACCAGCTCTCTTCCCTATCAGGGACACCTAAGGGTGCTTGGGAGCTCCACTAGTTTTGTTGACTTTGGAAGGTTCCCTATGGGGGGTCCTTCAGGAGGATGGGTTCTGGATCTGGTGTTATGAGCTATTTGGCTTCTTTCAACCTGTATTGACAGCTTGGTCGGCATTGTTCCCAGTGGGCTTTGCCGTTTGTCTGGGATTCTGATTAGAACTTTCCCGGTCAGAATATAAAGGCAGTGGGTGCCACTCTTGGTGATCTCAGCATTCTCTTGGGGGAGACTGCATCCAGAGTGCACCTATGATGACTTCAGAGGGTTAACAGCTATATGCAAGTGAATCAGTGAGAAGTGATATGAAGAAAACTCAATATGCCAAATATTGATTTGACTTCACTTTTATAAAATAACTGATAAATGAAAGCGAGTCATATTCACTGCATACGCCTGGGCTTTAAAATGTTTGCACACTGCTGCACATCCTCACTTTTTCGATTTCGAAGTTATTTTCTATATTCTTCTTTTTTTTCCCCCTCTTTACACTTTCTTCATCTTTATTTTGTGTTTTCCTTATTTGTTATAAATCCAAAGGCTCAACATATTCGCAAAGCTGGCACATTTTACAGTGTTTACTCACAATTTATTAAATTCCAGTATGTTACTATGTGTGCATGTTTTTTTTCTCCACTCTGTGTTGTGTGCAGTCATTTTAATCAAGTAGGCCCTACAATACAGGCTTTTTAGAAAACATTTTTCTCAATGACACATTGTGGCTTAAATATTTGGAGGATGCTCAGAATTTTGGCTCCGGTTACTGAGCACTTTACTCGGCCATCTGCAACCTGTGGCCAGCAGCACAAATCTTAGATGCTACTAGTGTCTGTTCTTCTACAGATTTGCTCTCCTGCATGCCTGCAATCACAAACTCCCACAGTTTTCAAAAACCCATTAAAAACAGCTCAAGGACAAAATCCTGCCTTGACGAACACCACGGAGAACAACACGTGTACTTGGGGGTCTGGTAGTATGACTTTACTGCACAGCTAATTAGAATTTCAATTAGACTATTTTTTTTTTAATCATAAGTCCCCACAGAGCTGTTCTTTTAATCGTGGTAAAATGGTGAAGCAAAACTTCTAGCTGGAAATGTGCAGTAAGGTCTTTATTCAGTTCTAATGGAGAGAAATAAAGGCCTGAAGAGAGAGAAAAAAAGACTTGTCATTTTAAATGAATGCTTTTGTGAAGACACGCTTCCTAAAGCATACATGTGTAAAGCCGGCGCTGCATGTCATAAATCTGCACCCTGGAGTCCTGTTACTTTGCAGGCTGTTAAAGTTAAAAAAAATTTAAATTATATAACACACAATGAACAAAAACATTGTTGGTTCAGGCTCTGTTGACAGAGTGCTGACTCACTACTGTTTCGGATACGTAACTTGAACTTTGCTCTTGTGTTTGCTCGTTGCTTATTGTGGGTGTGGGAGTGTTTAGAACTAACGGGGGGGGGGGGGGGAACACAGGCAAATAAGACAAATGAACAGCATCTCTCGGGGCTCTTCTTTAGATGGTTAACACACCTACCAGCTCGGTATAGACCAACAGCACCGTATCTATATGCAAAGTTACATGTTTGGCTCCTTTTGACAGTGGATTAAAAAAATCACTGACATACAATTAAAAACAGCACTTTAAATAAATAATTTATTTGAAAATAAATACATTTTATTAAAATATAATCAATAACATTACAAAAGCTTTGCGGAAGTGGGAAAGGAGGAGGAGGGTGTGTATGTGTTTATGTGTGTGTTTGTGTGTGGTTTGGGGGGGGGGGGTCACCCAAATTAATGATGTGTAATTTGGAACAAGGAGTACAATCTCATATGTTTATCTACAATTGTAAGACAAGTTCCCACAAAGTATTGTGCTGTACATTCTCAGCTGCTTTGTGGGAAAGCAGTGGCATCCCTCACATGTCCTTTAACACATGCAGTCCACTTGGTCTTAAAGCTTCAGGCCCTGCACCCAAAAACATCTACACACTTGTTTGTAAAAAAAAAAAAAAAAGTAGGATATCTCGTCATCACATCAAAATCAGCCACATACTTGCCTTTATTTCTGACAATGTTTTTTTTTTTTTTTTCAAAAGTACCTTTTAATGTATCTAGATCAACTTCAGCTCTAGTCTACAGTACAAAGATACAATACACAAGAAGGCTGCGCTTGTTGATACAGCAGTAATCAGAAGCCGCTGTCTTGCTAAGGCCAGGAGAATGTCCATCTTAACTGTGAGGTCGTGAGTGTGTCTGCAGTTTTGGCAGGCAGAAAGTGAAGCAGCGTGCTGGCACTTTTTCTGCCTTTACCACAGCGCTTCAATGCCCATTGTTGGACTCGAGAGCTTTAAGATGGCAGATCTCCAGAGAGAGGCAGGGACAGCGGCACAGGTATATTGGAACAGATTAACACAGTGCACCAGTGTGGCCCCGGCTCCTCTGACAGCTCCACAAAGAGCACAGAAAGTTATCACTCATCCAGCCTGCAGCGGAAAAGCAGCAACCTTGACTAAATCCTAATTACTTGGGGGCGAAAAAAAAAGTAATCAGATTTGTCCATTTTATAATTATTGAGTCATTGGAGAATGCGCGAGCTGACCTCAGTTAAGACAAGCGTGTGAGAACATGTAATTCAAATCTAATTGGTAGAAAAACAGCAGTGTAAGCTAATTTACGGCAAAAAAGCAACTACTGTGCTCCTTGTTTGCTCTTCCAGTCTAATGAAATCAATGCCACAGGTAGTGGCAGCTTTAAATAATGATTAAACTAAGTGCTGCATGGAGTGCTGTGTCCACACATTGTGTCCACACGCCAAAATCTCTCTCCCTCTTTCTCTGTGCTCAGCCTCCTGTTCAGTATATCGACCGGCAGTTTTCGGGATGAGGATGTCCTTCGACGGGATTTAAACGTCTTAGTCCACAAACACACACCACACACTAAACACACAAAGACTGCGATCAAATGCACTTTTTTTCTGTTTTTTTTTTTTTTTTTAAAACAATCCTGTTTTGTAAAACAAATTTCCACCTTAGCTCTGTGGTCACTTTTTTTTTTTCCTGTTTCTGTTTTGCTCTGGCTTTTCTTGAAACCTTTCACACTTCCACCATTTTTCATATGCTAAGAGGGTCTTCCCTTTATATCTATTCTGGCACTTCTATACAGCAGTAACCTGTCTTGTAATGAATATATGAATGTCAACATGGAGCGGTGAGACTTCGATGAAGAACAAAAGCTTTGTTTAAGCCAAGACTCGAGGAAATGTGCTACTTTGCCAATGAGTCAATGATAGTTACTTAGCAGGAATAGATCAGGTCAGTCAGGTATACGGAGCTGTAAGCTAAATAATCGATGTAGCACATTTCACCTAGATCACCCAAGGAAAACAAAAATTACTCTCCTGCTCTTCAAGGAAATATCTTCTGAAGGAAGTCAGTTTTGAAGAGCCAGCCTTCAATAAGCACACGAAAAATCATTTTCCCTCCCTAAATCCCTACTTAGTCATATAAACAAATTCAGAGAACTACTTTTTTTTTTTTAAATTTTATAAATTTGTAAGATGTCTGCTACTAGTTAAAATGGTCATCGGAGATAAAACACATTAAAAGATGCCACAGAATCTGGTGGAGCCAGAACGACAGTCTTTCAGGTCGGCTTTCCCCATTGTGTTTGTTAAATTTACAATTATCCGAAAGCCTTGGCACTGCAGGCACACGTGCTGAGGGCCAGATGGGTACAGACGGAGCCCGCTGCATCAGGATGCCTCAATTCGGCCAAAGGCAGCAGATCTTGCTGGCACCGCCTCAGAGTAGAGAAACCTGGTGCTTTTTTCTGCATTTTTGCCCATTACGGTTCTTCAACAACTCACGGGCAGGTCAGTGTGAAGATGTCCTAGACGCTGTCATATACACAGACACAGAAACACCCAAACAGAACAGGGGGATTGTCTCCTCTCGCTGTGCTACTGTGGCCATTCAGTCATTCTTTGGGGTGTCAAATCCAAGCAAACCAAAGCAGTTTTCAACTGAATCCCTCAACAGCTCACCGTACTCGGCTGCTGTTTGCACACAAAGTCTGATATGAAGTCAAACTCATTCTGTCCCAGAAAGAGCTCGGGCAGCTCCTGAACACGATCTAAACCAAACTCCAGTACCAGCGATGTCAGAACCTCCTCGTCGATCAGATCCATGTCCATACCATTCAGCCCCAAAGGGCCACTAATGTGTTGCATGCTTGAAAGCTGGGCCGGGCCCATCCGGTACTGACCACTGTTCGGCAGGTGGTGACCGTTTGTTGAGCTCAGCGGGTGTCCGTGGTACTGCGTGTTGAGTTTCTGCAGGTGCATGCTGGCCATGAGCTGCTGCGAAGTGAGGTTTCCAGGGATGTACTGCTGCGGGTGTCCACCCTGCTGCTGCTGCTGCTGTTGCTGCTGCTGCTGCTGCTGCTGAGAGTGCATGTGATGGTGCTGTTGCTGTGGACCCTGGCTATTGTACATCATGTTCCCAGACATCATTTGGTGGTGGTGATTGGCCATGGGAGCTCCATTCACGGGACCCATCCCTCCAGGTCCCACCATGCCCGACCGCTGTCTCATGGCAGCCTCCATATTACTCTGAGGGTTCCTGCCATAGTGCATGACCTGTCCACTGGGCAGACTGCGCTGGCAGTTGTGCTGTGGAGGTCCATTCATGCCCATCCTGAAGCCGTGGTTCATGGGCATCATCATGTGTTCAGCCATGTCACCCTAAAAAAAACAACAACAGCCAACACAATCCGACATTAGATTTGAATTACAGATATCTGGCTGCTCAGAGTCGGAATCTGAAACGGGCTCAATGAATCTCATTAGCATTCACCCGCATTTTAGGAATTCTCCTACTGCATCAAACACAAACCTGTGTGAATTATCCCTGTGCTGAGTCATTCAGCTTTTCAAAAACACCGCAGTTACTACTACATGTAGCTAACCAAAACCAGCTAGCTACCTGCTGTTACTCCAAGACAGCTAATGCTAAAGTTGCCAGCTTTTATCAATGTCACTTTTTTTAATGAAAATGAATGGTTGGAACATGTTCTAATGATTCAATTTCTGGCAAAGGGAAAGAAATTCATTACAAATTTTCAAAAGTTTGACCTTGATTTTGTCAACAGGGTTTTCTCAGTCGGGATAAAAAAGAAGAAAACACTAAAAACAAACAGACAAAAGTTGTTTGAAAGATGTGAAATAGTGTATGGATTACACAACAGTTTACTTAAGTAATTTTGGGTCTTATCAAAACCTCTCTTTTTGCCTTTTCCATATAATTTTGTGCCATGTAGTGTCACAATGTGCCGTTCATACTCAAATCCTGTGTTCATGTCACACCTCAGGTATCGACATACAGGTTATATTTACAGCCCAAATTTCTGAATCCTCCAATTATATCCAAATGACTGACAGCAGATGATGCGAGCATAATGTGACGATAGCAACAGTCGTGCTGTGAAAAAACGCGGATTCGGTGACTAAAAGTCCAGATATGGCGATCTTAGCTGCTCCAGGTGAGACCATTTTACTTTCATGTGTCTCTTCAGAGGCTTATATTTTTACAGAGGTGTGCCACTGAATCATTTGAGCGTCCCTTGAAACAAACATAAACTTATTTGATTTCTATGATTTCTGATTCTGCATTTGAACACTTCCATTCCCTGTGTGCAAACAAGAACTCAAAGCTTCCAAAATTACACCATCAGTGAATTACCTCTCAATCTCAAACTAACAAGGGAGGGCAGCAATACCCTTGCAGCCAAAAGGACACAGAGGAATGCTTTTCCAGACCACACACACCTCCCCCCCCCCCCCAACCTCAACACGCAACACCTCTGTCCTTTTGCTGGCTTTACTGAAACATCTCGCATTAAGATTTCCTACATGACAAACGGATCCTGTTCACGCTGAATTTGTAATTTGCTGCCAACATGACCGGCTTGTTAAAATGATGACATTGTTTCATGAGCTGCCTCTAAATGGGATGGTCATGAAAACAGATCTAGAGCGAACCATGAAATGAATGCTTGAATGTGGGGGTAAAAAAAAAACAAAACAAAGAGGTTTCAGGCTTTTAAAATACCACCACCCTAAAATGAACTCTGCTGGTGCCCCTGGCTGCTTGTATCAATTCAACCTTTTTAGTGCTGATACACCAGGAGACTTTCCTCAATAGCCTAAACGCTCCTTAGAATATTGTGCTCTTGTGATACCTAATTATACCCTATCTGCGGAGCTTCTGTACTGATCGTTATTATAATTCAAATGATAGTCCGAGGGAGGATAATAGTCATTATTACAGAAGCATGAAACCCTTTTTTAAATTCACATTGGTCGCGCTTGCGGATTCTTTGATATCATTTAATGCCGTAAAACCGCAACAACAAAAAGCTGTAATGCCGTTAAACTAAGTGACACGCTGGAATAAGTCCGATCTGTTAGATGCAGCCGGAGCTTTTTAAAATTCTGCAGCGAAATAAGAAAATACTCCACAGGACAAAGGCAAAGTGCTGCCTCTCAACCCGTTTTAAAGAGTACCAGAAAATGACACCTACCCGATATTTTGTAGCGGAATCGGTTTAGAGAAGTTGGATCGGTGTCGGGATAGTTCCTTCAGCTGATGTTCCGGCTACATGCAGCCCTGCGGCGAACTCTGCAATGTCTCGGCAGTCAGAGGAGTTTGTTTTCTGGGTCATCTCAGGGATTATATACATCTATAAAGCACAGAGAGCGAGAGAGAGAGAGAGATAGAGAGAGGAGGAGCCACCGTCCTCTCCGTCTCCTTTGTTGCCATTGGTCCTCCCCCCTTTATCACTGTGCAAAGAAACGCTCGCTAACTGCCTCCACGGATCCACCGGAGCAGCAGAGACCTGCTCAGCCGCGCTCTACGTCCTGGGGAGATTTCAGTGCCGCCTGCCTTCATTACCCTTACACTATTATTAGCCATGATCCATACTCTCCTAACTGAATGAGTTCTGCTTAAAGGGCAGCGGGGAAGAATTTTTTGCAGGCTGCAGGCGCAGCAAAAGCCCTTCAGCTGTAGACGAAAGAATTTGAGCAAGGTGTTTTACAGCATTGTTCTGGAATGCATCTGTACAGTGCAGTAAAGTCATAAAGTTTAATTATAAAGCACTATTTGAAATCAGGGTTTATAAAAGTGCTTTCCAGAAAGTAAAGCAGACAGAGCGACAAAGAAAGGGACTGTTAACAGAATAAGAATAAACCACAAAACCAAAGAAAATTACCATTACACAAAGATGAAGAGCACTCTTTTAGGGAGATATGCTGAAATGGGCAATCTCAAAAAGACAGATTTAGGGTACATTCCAACAAATGCATATTAACATAAGACGTGAAACTTCTAGTATGTTCATGCCTAGTGTCCACACTGCCTCAGCATTTTAGAACCCCTGAACAGAGACTTTCAGGAGCAATGATGCAGCAATAACACAATCACTCCTAATAGCTTCCAAATTAAATGGTCTAGTTCCTATATAGCGCTTTTCTACTCTCTCTCTGAGCACTCAAAGCACTTACACAACACGTTTACATTCACACAAACACTTCCATGTGTAATTAAGACAAGTGCTTTTACTGTCTAACATTCACACTCCAACGCTTGCATCGGAGAGCAACTTGGGGTTCAGTAGCTTGCCCAAGGATACTTTGACATGCAGCCAGGAATTGAACCGCCAACCTTCCGATTAGTAGGTGACCTGCTTTACCTCCTGAGCCACAGCCACCCAAATCTCACCAGCTACAAAAAATGAAGCCAAAACACTATAGCTAGGCTTACAGCACTTTTGTGATGTCATACCTCTGGTGCTAGGACTCCTTTCTCAATGCCCTGGCTTCCTCAGACAGTGGATGAAGCTCCTGTTTTTTGTTTTCATCACCATGACCACTTTGTATTTTCTATAAGCAACTAACCCTCTACTTCCTGGTTACACTGGCAGACACATGGCCAGTCTACATGGACGGTCACCATGATGTGTGTTTACAGTTGCAATAGCATGGATCAAGGCTGTTTTTGAAACTAACGTCTTAATCTAGACAGTTTGAAAACACTTTTTTAAAAATGAAACATATCACTGTGTACGTAGCCTAAAGGCTGTTTTGTAGTTTCTGCTAATATGCTAGGGATTTCTTGGGTCCTCTTGTGCAGATCTCTGTACACCAACTATGAATGCCATTCAGGTGAACTTCAAAATAGTACAACAGGAATAACTATTCATCTGTGGTGTGTGTGTGTGTGTGTGTCCCTGTCCACAGCCAAGTACAACCCTCATCTTAGTCAGTATGGTCTAAACTCCAGGCAGGCTGTTCCTGTGTTTTAAGTCTAGGCATATAACAAGTTCACACGACACTGCACAAGAAGGTCACCCTAGCACATTCTTTCACTAACCTGGCCAAGCCTAATGGACGTCTAGACTTTGGTCACCAACCAGCTGTACGATGCCTTTCAGTTTCCCGTGGCAACCTACATAATGTCACCTGTAATGAGGTGTCATTATCAACTACCTGAAACAAGATGTAAACAAACAGTGACTGGAATGATACTGGCTGCCTTGTGTATGTAAAAAGAAAGAAAGAAAAACCAACCATGGACCCAAGAAATTTTTTTTTTTTTAAAGTAGAAGGCAAATTCATTTAGCAGGTCATTGTGAGCCATTATAAATAAGGCAGTAGTTACCACACACTTATACAGAACATGGGATGAAAGAATCAGTTGGTGCTTTCTGCTTTTTTTATTTTATATTTCATCTCCCCGTGTCTCTCATGTTGGGCTGTTATCTTGTTATTGTGAAGCCTAAACAGCATCAGGAACATTCAGAAGAGCAGCTCATTTATGAACCTCGCGGAACAGCCTACTACATGCAGAGTTAAAAGTTTAAATGCCTTGGACCGGCCCCACTGTAGGTTTTATAAATGAAATGTAAAAATCTGAAAACAGCACAAAGATGCTTGAAGAGTTGTAGTATGCTTTTGTTTTTAGCAGTTCTTAAAATCCTAGCCAGAGCAATTTATACTTATTGTTACCTGAAATCGGTTTTGTTGCCACACACGGAGAAAAGTAAATTACAGTAGTGAATGTGTAATAAATAATAATAAAAGTGTAATAAAGTTTGAATTTTCAAATTATTTTGAGCTAACAGAAACATAGTGTCAAGTAAATCAAGATATCTTCAAAAAAATGTATGCATAGAGTTGTAAAGTGATGCTTTTTGCTAAGAATGTGTGAGGTAGCAATGAATGTAAAAACTGAACCTCTGCACCTTTTACCAATAGTACCTGCATTTGTCATAGCCAGAAAAAGAAATGTCTTTGCGGAAGCTCTTCAGAGGCCTCAAAGCCCTGAAATGGACTGATAACCAGTATAAGCTGTTAAAAGGACTTATTGTGCATCTTAAGGTGGTTCACCTTAAGATGCACAGCTTTAGTACCGTTTACTGAAACCATACCGAAATCTTTCACGCACAGCATTTATACTCATATTCTCTATATAGAGAATTTTTGCTAATGAAATTTAGGAATTGGTATAATAATATTAAAATAATTGGGAAAGAGAGCATTTATGAAAAAACATTTTTATTATTGTTATTGCAAATACAGTACCAGTTTTGATAATTGTCAATTTCCCCAAGAAATAATGTTGGCTACATTGTATTTAATGGTAATTTAAAAATAATGATTTAAGTAACCATGAGCAAAACTCAGTGTGTAGATGTAGCAATATTATAAGTGTATATGTACGCAAATAACTATGGAATAAAATCACACGGACTCGGCAGCGTCCGTGCAGAAATAACACACCCTTCAAATTGTACATGCTGCAAAGACATTAAAAGGATAGGATAAATACATTTTATCATTATAGGACACAGTGTTACACTAAACCACGAGAACCCAAAGACAACAAAATGACACATTTTAATTTTTCTACATAAGAAACTTATAAACAACAAAATACCTATATACCAATGTCAAAACTTCAAAATAAAATTCAGTAAATCTTTTGTGTTAAAGGTGTGATGCTTTGTTTTGTGCAGCTTGATTGAAATGAACCCACCTCCATCCTGTTCGAGAGCCAGCTCACACCAGCTAGTTCTTTTGTTTTTGGACTGCCTTCCTGTGTGGAGAAAGTTAAGCCCCCTCAGCAGGAGCTTGGTATGTATTCCTGTTGACACACACACACACATCCTTTGCTGTAGAGGAATGTGTCCTATTTTTGGGCCCCTAAAGTCATCCAGTCTTCCAGCCTCTTTGTAATGCTCTTTTCACTTGACCAGTGTGTTTATTGTCTGAGAGAACACGGTATGATTTGGTCAGCAGCCACAGGCTCTTCACTTTATTTAGGAGATGCTGATTTCAGTGAGCACATTTGGTTATTTTGATGAAGACAACTGCATATGTGGCTCTTAAGGATGCAGACTTTCAAAGGATAGAATGAAATACATTTACTCAAATGCTGAACAGTTTTCTTTTCAGACCACATTTGAGGGGGAATTGATTAAATTTAATTCAGTTTTATTAATATATTTAACAGTTGCCTCAAGATGCTTTATATTACAGTAATACAGAAAAAACCCAACAATCAAATGACCCCCTATGAGTGAGCACTTGGCAACAGTGGGAAGGAAGAAACCTCCGGCAGAACCAGGCTCAGGGAGGGGTAGCCATCTGCCTCAACTGTTGGGGCTGAGGGGAGAGAGACAAGACAAAAGAAAAGCTGTGGAAGAGAGCAAGAGATTAATAATAACTAGTGATTAAATGCAACATTGTGTATAAACACATTGAGCCTGAAAAGAAATGAGTGAAGAAGACACAGTGCATCATGCAGCCTAGGCCTATTGCAATGTAACTAAGGGATGGTTCAGGGTCACCTGATCCAGCTCTAACTATACGCTTTACATATTTTTTTAATATGTGGATTGAAGGACATAATCCTGGGCAAAAATTCCACACACATTGGACTAATAAACCATGTGCATTAAGTCAATCAACTGACTACATCTTCCACCGCTATAGGTTTTAGGTTTAGGCGAGTGTGACGATGAAAGACAACTCACTTTTGTTTCATGATAAGAATACGAGCCAGCAAAGAAATGTCTTTTCCTGGGTACCGAAGAACAACATGTCGCTCATTTCTTTATCAAATGCTGTAGAGATTTGCTAGATATGACTGTGCGTAATGATGCGAACACTCTTCAGACTATTCTGCTTATTTGACCTTATCTGAGAAACTTGCTGATCTTAGTGAGACAGGAAATGTGTTCTGACAGTTAACCAATGACACAGTTGCACTTCGGTATTGATCTTTACTCATGTAGACTGCACTATACCATGACTCAGTGGTCCAGCACACTAAGCTTTTGCAGCTTTGTATCAACATAGCATTACTGTGCAACATTATTTAATGACTATAGCTTCTATGCAAAGGCTAGAATGGATGTAATTTGTTTACATGCACCACAGCAGCACAAAAACATCACTTGACCAATTCTTTCTGTTTTCTCTCAGCCCCCCCAAGCTGTATATGTGCAGGTTTCATATTACTCGCTGCTTCTTGTTCCCGTTTCTTCCCAACCACCCACAGCCCCCCCACCCCCCCCCCCCACCCCAGCCCAGTTCATTCACACTGATTGTCTCTCTTGTGCATGTTTATTCCAGTAAGGTCTTCGTGTATTGCCACAACATGATTAGTGCAATTTTTTTGGCAACTTTTGTAAGCAACAGGACAGAGCCACAAACAAGGGTAATCACAAAAGACCACTGCTCCAGCTGCTGTCCCTCTCTGCAGCTTGCCCTCAGCCAGGCAGAGAGGGAGGGAGGGAGAGAGAGAAGGCTCCATCAAACAGATTTATAAAAAGGTCACTGAAATAAATTGCCTCTTAGGTACAGTAAAATGTGTTTCAATGTGCACTACAGCGAGGAAAATTGCAGTTGAGTTTATTGAGGCATATATGTTGTGTACTCATTAGACAGTGTGTTTATGACATTTATGATAAAATGAAGAGTGTAGCTGTTTTTATGTTTGTTTATATAATAGGAACTGCTTAAACAAGGACACTTTTTATTATTTAAATTTTTTTTCTGCGAGATAACAGTGGTGTGACTTAAACGGACTCAGCTGAAGTGTCTTACATGCTTTTAATATTGCGTGTTGATAATGGGAAAGTATGGTGGGATGGTGGGAATGCAGAATGCATGAAACCTATATACTGTAGCTAGGATGCTAAAATTTCAGGAAGAGTACAAGAAAAACACACATACGGTGAAAGGAACATGTATTCTAGAGCATTAAACATAAGCATTAAAACTTTAAACAACATCAGGCAGTTTCCTCATGAGCACGCGGTTTCTCAGCCTCTCAAACAGACAAAAACATCAGATTTCCTTTTTTTAAAAAAGCAACTAAAACGTTTTGGCTTTTATTCTGAATGAGTGCCTTTTCCCTAATGCTTATGAATATTTTTAAATAAATTAATCAACCAACCATGTGTTTTGATAAAAATGACACCTGACTCTAAAGAGAGACGTAAGCAAACATTGTACTTAAAAGTCTTAATGTCTTAAAAGGGCATAAGCTAATATGTCAAGGTAAATGAAGCTGCAACTCATTGAAAGTATTTTTAAACAGACTATATATATATATATATATATATTCCTTGTTGTGGATCAAACAATACCAGTGGCTTGTTCTTTTCTTTTCTTCCCCTCCTCTTGCACTACACTGAGAAGGGAGGGTGTCCCACCTGCTGCTCCAGGTAGTAGAAACCGGAGCATATGTTGTTTTATTAGCCTGTGTTTGAGTGTGTACAACCACATCCGTTCATGTATGTGTGCTCAAGTTGCTATTTCTCTTCTAATGTCTGTGGTAGCATGGGGGGAAGGGGGCCTTGCGCTCAAATTCCTAGGTCTCTTGGTGTGAGCTGTGTTGTGCTTCAGCACTTCCATTTGGCCAGCATCACCCTTTCTCCCCGCCCCATCAGGCCCCCATGAGCAAGTCATGCCTGCCTGAATCAGGTCTGGTCCTGTTAATCTTTGGTTATTGTCTACTGACACTCTCAAGCTGCAGATAAACATGAAGAGCTTGTTGCAAATACGCTCTACGTGAATGGCAATAAAACTGCAAGAGGAACTGGTCTAGAGTGCTTATTTTCTAATGCATCTTCCCTTTTTAGCATGAAACGCACTGACAAATTGCCATCTCAAGCTACTTTTATTTGATGCAGTGACATAATTCTCATTTTTATGGTGAATTACTTGTGATTTTCTTGCATCTTAAACCCTCTAGTGCTCTGCCATGGTAAAAGGAGTCATTTGACTCAAAATTACTGCTAAAAATTTTATCCATCCATCCATCCATCCATCCATCCATCCATCTTCTTACAGTTATCCAATACAGACCGTGATTGTCTTTGGACTGTGGGAGGAAGGCGGAGTACCTGGAGAGAACCCATGCAAGCATGGAAAGAACATGTAAACTCCATGCAGAGGGCCTGTGTCAGCCGCCCACTTGGATTTCATAGGATTTATTATTTGGAAGTTTTCCTGTACTGAAAACTGTCCATATCAAGGTTGGAAAAAAGGAACATACAGTGTGTTTGCATGAAGTTATGTAACTATGTTATTGTTAGATTTCTGCATTAGCCTCAAACTATAATAAACGTCACCGTGTGTACTCATTTAGTATCACATGCAGAGAATTTACAGGACTCACAGGGTTCTTTCGTGCTGATTGCAGATATGATGTCTGTTCAGAGAAGCAAAATGTGTCAAATGGCATGGCGCCACTGTGGGAAATAAGTGGCCGAAGCCTGCAGATAGCGGCCAGAATAATACCGAAAAAGTAGATCAGACAGACTGCTTCTTTTCCAGAGCTTAAAAGTTCTGCATTTCTGATTTTTTTTTTTATTAGCCCACTTCTGCTCTCGTGCACGACAGCCGTCAAATGCAAATATGAAATTGCACCAACAAAATCCAGGAATGAATTTGTTGGATGATGTAACTGCAACACTAGAGAAAGATATTTGAGTCTACCAAGAGAAATGAATACCGAACACTTGCACACTTGAGTAGTGCTAGAGCTAAGGAGGCAAATTACGGAACAGGCAGATAAGGTATTTCCCAAAGTGTTCAGTTATTACTTAAAGGATTTCCCAAAGTAGAAGCGTCACATTTAGCCTAAGCTTAATCGCATCATAACTACAGCTTTTTAAGAGAGTTGTTTTTAAAACAGTCCAGCAGGACATTTTGGAAAATGACCTATTTTGTCATTCTGGTGCGGAAAGACTTATTGAAAATGATCACATTCTTCTTGACACTATTTTCACTTGTATTTAGAAAAATACATTTTTGACAAGGCAAGACAAGCCTTTACTGCTTAGTGATTCTTTTGGATGACTATTCAAATCTATTCTAGGACACAGCCCATATCTGATACCAATATGAGCTGACAGCAAGGTTGAGCAGACCTTGCTGGCAGCATCAGAGTAAGAATAAAAGATGTCACATCTGTTTTCGTACCTATACTAAGCTTCTCCTGTACACATAAAAAACAAAATAAAAACCCTTTGGTTAAAAGAAGCTACAATTTTTTGACTGATTTGAGAGCAGCCCACATACCAGTCGTGTTTGTTTGCCTTTCTTTCTTTGGTATCTTTGGATCAATGGATTTGGTTGCGCTCCAGGCTGATGCCGCATCAGCCAAACTGCCAAACTGCCAAACTGAAATGAGCGGTGATTTATTTATTGTCATGGCCGTGTTGACAAATTCCAAATTCTAATTACACAAGCATTTGTAAGACATGGGAAATAAAACTGAATATGACTGAGCCTTGTATTTTTCGATCCTGGATCTGCACGGGGGCCACAGGGTCACCTCATCACACATTTGCTGGGCCTTGGTAACTTCAATCACGGGTTTTTTTTATTTTTATTGATTGGCATTTTATTCAGCATTACACACCATTTTATTTTGTGAATTGTTTTGTGAAGTTATTTAGTTACACACTGACTGAGCCCAGCTGTGTAACTGCAACTAATGAATTCACTTTGTTTCTTTTTCTATAAACACTGCGATCGTAGACGCGGTGTTTTACCTGCCCCAAATTAGTTTGAAGAGAAAATCAAAATCTGACAGAGCGAATGCATAGCTCTCTATATCTTAAGAAGAGGTTGGTGGGACTCAATAAATACTGTTTTTCTCTGACCTCTATAACAGAGGTGAAGAGTGCAAAGAAAATATTCCGTGTTGAACCATGTTGAACCCGAATTAATCTTTAAATAAAAAAAAAACGATTACTACACTCAATGTTAAAGGTCGGCGATGTGATTTAATAACACGCATTTGCAGCTGAAGAAAAACTGAGCAGATTCATTTATTTATTTTCATGTGGGAAGATCTACTTACCACTACAGTTTGACTGGAATTACATCATTTGAAAACAGAAAACTTTCTAGCCTGTGTGATCGGGCCTTAACATTAACGGGAGAATGAGAAATGCGATTCTTGCATTTTCCATATAAATACGGCTTGAATGACATTATTTTGCAATGTAATGACTAACAGTGGCACAATGTGGCTGTTTGTACAGAGCCATTGAAACTGTCTGTTCATGTTGACTTGTGTTAATGCCGTATGAGTCACCACTACATGATCTCTGCTGAAATGCTTATTCCCAAAAGACACGTACCACTATCTATAATGCACAGACGAGAAGAAGATGATGTCATAAAAGAGACGCACATTCTTTTTGAGTGCCTGTTAAGTTTGTGTCTGGCTGTGACGCTCCAGATTACTGTAGTTTAATTACATTACATCAAACCACAGCAATAAACACGATCACATTATTTTACTTTAATCTTCTCCACCCAGTTGCTCCTTTCTGTTTCCCCCTCCTGTGCCCCCTTCTTCAGTTTTTTTCTTGCTCTTTTTAAAATATAAATAAGGAGGTTGGGGGCAATAAAGTAAAATTCCCATCCCAAATAAAACACTCAGGTATAGATGAGCTCAGATGTAACGGACTTTGAGAAGACACAAAGCTACACTCTGCTGGCCTTTAAGAACTATTAATATGACCATTATATTCCTCCATCATTAACTGAATCAAACATTTAAGACTTTGCAGTATGTTTTCTACAGATACATGGTTTCTAGATTTTTTTTCTCATGTACTTTACCGTACCAATTGATTTCATTTGCAATAGAGCGGCACAAGGTGCTATCACCAGTGCCATCATTGCCATTCCAGTGTATGATGTATATAGAGGCACCTAAAAACTTTGATGCCTACAATGAAGGATCCAGTGGCTTAGTTAAACTGTTGCGTGCACTTTGCTTATATGGTTTGGGTCCATTTGTCTGTAAAAAGTTATCCTGAGTTGTTGGCTTTATCCTGCAATGAAACATTTCTATTCTCATGGAACAAAGAGGATGGCAACACCCTCATCCATGGGCCATGGACACTCACTGAATAGTCTGAACATGAAAATTATAAAAAATAAATAAAAATGCTAAATAAATGAAAATCAAACATCATGCCTTTTCCAGTAAGCATTTGGAATGCTTTGAGAAATTTTTAACCAGTATGTTCACCCTACAACCATCACTCAGACTTTCAGTGGGAGAATATGGCATAGGCTAGTTTAGACCCCTTCACCAGCAATTATTAGCTAATTTTAGCTTTCAAAGCCATTAGTCTGCTGGAATATGCCAGCCAAAGAGCTAATGTACTTTATTATTTTAGTTTATTAAAGATTTCTGTTCTTATTCTGGTCGGATTGGGCTTCATTATTTGTTTACAGTACAGCTCCAGATCCAGGTGAGAGCAAGTCAGATGTTACTTGACACTGGCCAGCAGCAGCAGCAGCAGCAGCCTGTATTTGGTTTGAATATTGCTAGAAATTGATATGGATTCTAGCTGAATCCAATATTTATGATTCAGAGGAGAAGGAGTGAGGAGGATGGAGAGAGACAGGACAGCGAGACTGTGCAAGAGCAGGAAGAACCAGGTGAGCAAATGGGCAGACAGTGAAGTCAGGTGGAAAAACAATAAATATTTTTTACAAAATAATTTTACATGCGTTTCATGGAAGCTTTGTGTGCTTTCTGGTAGCACACTTAAAAATGCAAGTGGAAATTCTAATCAGAATGTATTGATATGAACAGCAGCATTTTACGGGATTCATATCACTCCAAACATGGTTTGAACTCGATGGCTGCAACTACATCAATGTGAGACTACAAATCTATTCTTCAGTCTTGGAACTGGGGTACATGATGATCTATGCTGGGTATGGGAGGTTTGTATGAATTTAAAAAACTTTAATTTAAAATCTTATCTCTTACCAGTTTGCTTCTTGTCCAGGTGTATGGAGTGGCAGGATGATTTTGCATTGTCTTTATTGAATAATGCTACTTTTATTGCTTGATTATTCGGTGGGCTGCCTGTGGTTAAGAGACTGAAACAATGTTGTGCATGTTTCTATTCTTAGGTAGCCTTTCCCTCAAAGGTTCACCCTAAAACCAGTGTCTTATATTGAAGTTCATTCTGAATCATTCTTAGGGACTGCAATAGGTGATCCAACTAATTTAGCTGCTTTTGACGGTAACATTGCAATGTGTACTCAATTGAAATTGAAATTTTGGAAACAGCATATTCAATTAATATCAATTACAAGTTTGCATGACATTATGACTGGAAGGTTTGATCCTAGAATTTCCCCTGGAATATGCGTACAATTGTGTTCGGTTCCAAAGACTTGTAGAACAAATGCCAAGGAGCATTGAGGCCGTTCTGTTGGTAAATGGTAGCCCAACATCTCACCAAACTGTGTTGAGTATGATAATAATGGAGGTTAAAATATCAACATGCCTTAGACAACTGATATTTTAGTTGCCTTACCTGAATCACACCTTTTTGTAATTATTTATATAAAATGTTGCCACTGCATGTAATGCAAACGTTTCGGAGAATCCTTCACATTAGAATCCTGTCTTCAGTGAGTGCGTTGGTATAAAGACGTCACACAGTCTCATAATGACCTAAACCGTAACGATGTGGTTTTCTACTTTTTAAAATGATGCTGGAGTGTCAAATCATTATAGTGATGGCAGTCAGATCTCTGTTGGTCTGATGGTCCACTACTTTAGTCCAAACTAAGAAATCTCTGCAACTGTTGAAAGGGACCCCCATTGGGTCAAGGATTTTGCATTGGAATGAAATATCTAGATACCTACTGCAAAGATTGTCAGCATTTATTTTTCAAGTCTGTAGTGCCAACCACTACACCACCATGGCCACAGTGGTGTAGTGGTTAGCAGTATTGCCTCACTGGTTTGAGCCCATAAACATATAATAAAATAATCTCACAGGCTTGTGCATATTGATTTCCACCCCCCGGTTTAGGAATGAGGAAATAGCTGGTATAATTTTTACTTCCCCTTGGCTTAAGAAAGAAGAAACTTTGCTCTCCGAAGCCCTTGTGGCTTCTCCTGTAGCCACTGAAAACACCACACTATTGAAACATTGCAAACTGTAACCCCTGGCAACAGTTTCCAACACCCATGGATGGACTGCGCAGATGTTCAATTCCTATACCCAGGCAGGTAAGGGGCCAGGCAGCTTGAAGTCTGGTACAGCTGCACCCTCTTTGGATGACAGACTGACCTACAGGAGTTGGGGTCTGCCAGTGATGCTTGTGGATGCTTGACACCCATACAGGTAATGCAGAGGGGATGGGACTCTTTCCCCGAGACAGTAAACCCACAAGCAGCTGGGCAAGGGCAGAACAAGACATCCCTAACATCTCTAAGCTAGCAATAGCTACACAAACATAAACACAAGCTCACTTGATGTGCTAGCTTGATAACATGCAGGTCTGCAACAATGCAATGCCTGCTTACCAGGAAAATATGTTCTTGTAACAAAAACATAATTACAGTGTAATAACAATAATTCCTGAAAACAAGAAAATGCAGATTTAGGGACTATCTAGACTGCTGTGTCAGCAAACAGTTAAATGGATAATCCTGGTCCACTGAGGAGTTCTAGTGATCTTCACAGGGAAGAAAATAAGAATGCCTGCTGTGGGGCCAGGGACTTTTATAAACAGGGTTGGGGGACCCTGTGTCCTTGAAGTGATTGGTCTGTCTTAGACATGCATGAGCTTCCACGATTGATCATGCCAGAAGGTGCTTCCTATAGTGAGATACCAAGTAAAGTTTGAAAGCGAACATCCTGGGCATTGTCTGGACAGAAACCTCAGTCATCTCAGAAAATAGAGAAGGCTTTGGCCCTTCTTGTTGAGGACTTCTGTGTTTTTAGTTAAGTCCAGTTTATTATCAGTGTAAACGCCAAGTTGTTTCTAATCCTCTCTTCACACAAATACCTGGATAGAAACACAAGCCACTGGTCTTCTAAAACTTCTCATATAAACAACCAGTTCCTTAGTCTTTGTCACATTAAGGTGCAGGTGGTTCTGCTTGCACCGTACAACAAAGTTACCCACCACAGGTTTGTATTCATCACCCTCACCGATATGCCACTACGACAGACTCACAAGAACATTTCTGAAGGTGGCAGAAGACTGTGGTG
Organism: Cichlasoma orientale; assembly: GCA_034780415.1. Lineage (NCBI taxonomy): Eukaryota > Metazoa > Chordata > Actinopteri > Cichliformes > Cichlidae > Cichlasoma > Cichlasoma orientale. The sequence goes on from JAVDPK010001941.1 coordinate 90,522, forward strand.
TAAAAGGAGACAGGACCGTCCTTGGTGTTGCTGACCACAACAACTGAAGTATTCTAATTCTGATTCTCTTGGTTTGTTTGCACAAAGCCAGCAAACAAGAATCCAACTATAATCATTTCATTTTGTTTACTCTTTCTCCAGATCGAACACTGGAAGGTCTGTTGGCTTTCATGCTGCAAACTAAATGTATTGTTTTCTGAATGGTTCAGGCAAAGGCTTTTTTGATTCCATAGAATCAGAAAATGGAACTGTCTTCTATTTGAACCCATCTTTTCAATTAGTTAAATCATTGAAAAAGTGATCGCAGCTGTTTAGTTATTATTCTGCATGACAAACTCTTAGAATCACAGTGTCTAACCACTTACTAAGGATGGCATTACCTTCGCCTCCAGTAACGCTGTGAGCCTTGGAGTCATTTTTGACCAGGATATGTCCTTCAATGCACGTGTTAAACAAATATGTAGGACTGCGTTTTTGTATTTGCACAATATCTCTAAAATTAGAAACATCCTCTCTCAGAGTGATGCTGAAAAGCAAATTTGTGCATTTATTACTTCTAGGCTGAACAATTGTAATTCATTATTATCAGGATGTCCTAGAAGCTTTCAGCTGATCCAAAATGCTGCAGCTAGAGCACTGACAGGGACTAGAAAGAGAGAGCATATTTATCCCTTATTGGCTTCACTGGCTCCCTGTTAAATCTAGAATTGAATTTGAAATCTTTTTTCTAACATTTGAGGCCTTGAATAATCAGGCCCCATCTTATCTTAAAGACCTCATTGTACCATATCATCCCAATAAAGCACTTTGCTCTCAGACTGCTGGCTTACTTGTGGTTTCGAGTTTGGATTTGGGAGAAAGACATCCTCTCTATTTTTAAGATTTTTAAGATTAAGCATAAAACTTTTTTTTGAGCTTACAGTTAGGACTGGATCAGGTGACCCTGAACCCTCCCTTAGTTATGCTGCTAGAGACCTAGGCTGCTGGGGAGGGGGGGGGGGGGGGGGCC
>JAVDPK010001941.1:91540-107313 GCA_034780415.1 Cichlasoma orientale
CCCCCCCCGTCCTATAGTGCACTGAGCATTCCTTTTTCATTCACCTCTTTTACTCTGTTTATAAACCACTCTGCATTGTGAGTTATTATTAATCTCTGGCTCTCTTCCACAAAATGTCTTCTCCTGTCTCCCTCCCCTCACCCCCAACCGGTTACAGCAGATGACCTCCCTGATCCTGGTTCTGCTGAGGGTTTCTTCCTGTAAAAAGGGAGTTTTCCTTCCCACTGTCGCCAAGTGCTCGCTCATGGGGGGTTGTTTTGTTAGATTCTCTGTAATTATTGTAGGCTCTTTACTTTACAACATAAAGCGCCTTGAGGTGAGTGTTTGTTGTGATTTGGCGCTATATAAATTGAATTGAATTGAACTGAATTGAATTGAAAAAGACAAAGATTTTCTCAAAATTGCAATAAAGTTTGTAATGTGTTTGGATAGTCTCACAGCTATAGAAACTTAGTCCATAAACTCCTGCGGACTGAATATCTCTCCCTGTTTGGAAGATATATCAGGTGGCTAACAGAAGATGCCCTTTTTATCCTTGCAGCACTTTTCAATTACTGGTAGATGAATCTTTTTATGTTTGAATTATTATAACTACTTCATAGATTTACTACAGTGGTTAATAATTGCCATTTCCTGTCAGGAATGACACATTATTTTTGACATTAAGGCAGTTATTCAGATCTGAATCCAAGCTGTTATTTGTAACCCGAAATGAACTCATGGAGTTTTTACAGAAGCGTTCAGCTGAGCACGCACACATCGACCCGGCAATGTTTTGGCAATGTGCTCAGACTCACTCTGCCTGTTGCCTAAGACTAGTTGTGAACTTAGTGCTGGGAGCACAGGGTCCACTTTGCTATTCTTAGCACTCTTGGAATGCTGTATCTCTGCTCTGTTATTTTGTTTGCTCTCTCTTCTTTTCAGTCATGTTAGGAAACTTCTATTTGGCCTGGCTGCTCTGCCCAAACAACAACCAACCCTTGAGGCCTGTGATGTGCTGTGGAACTGTGAAAAGAAAGAGTTATGATAAGGTGATAAATAGGCATAGATATTAGATAGATAAAATTGTGCAAAAATCTTGAGTATATATATATATATATATAAAAAAGATGGGTGACTTAAGATATACTTGTAATTTTTTTAAAAGTAGCCTTGAGCAATATTTGTACAGTCCTTCTGAAGGTCTTTGGAAGTTGTTCTTTGGATATGGCTGTTTATTTTTTGCTTATTTTTAGTTCAGACCTTGTACCAGTGCTGTAAAAGCATATGTGGACAGGAAACCGCACAGTGAAACACTATCAGTCATGCACTGGCCTTCCCAGTCCCTCTGTGTTAGATTTATGCCACTACATCTAACTAAAACTAACACAGCATTTCATAAAAAAGAACATCCTACCAACAGTCAAACATGGTGGTAATAGTGCCATGGTGGTAATAGTGCGATGGTCTGGGGCTGATTTGCTGCTTTAAGACCTGGACGACTTGCCGTAATTGATAAAACCATGAATTCTGCTCTCTATGAGAAAATACTGAATGTCTTTTCATCAGTTCGTGCCCATGGAGCCCAAAAAGACTTGGGTTATGCAGGAGGACAATGATCAGAAACACACCAGCAAGTCCACCGCTGAATGGCTAAAAAAAAATCAAAAAATACATTTTTGGAGTGGCCTACTCAAAGCCTGGACTTAAATCCAATTCAGATGCTTTGGCATGACCTTCAACTAACTGTTCATGCTTGAAAACTCTTCAGTGTGGCTGAATTTAAACAATTTTGCAAAAAGTAGTGTGCCAAAAATCTTTCAGAGCAATGTGAAAGACTCATTGCCAGTTATCACAAACACTTGATTGCAGTTCTTGCTGCCAAGGGTAGCACAACCAGATAGGTTTAGGGGACAAGTACTTATCACATAGGCCAGGTAGGATTAAATAGTTTTTTCACTTAATGAATGAAATCATCATTTAAAAACGTTCTTTTGTATTTACTGATTACCTCAAACATATGTGACAAATATGGGTGGTGGTGGTGTAGGGTTGGGCATGGGTGGGGATCTCCAAAATTGCAGCTCTTATGGAGTGTTCCCAGTCTGCAGTGGTCAGTATCTAGCAAAAGTGGTCCAAGGTCCAAGTGGTCCAAGGAAGGAATAGTGGTGAACCAGCAACAGGGTCATGGGCAGCCAAGGCTCACTGATGCACGTGGGGAGTGAAGGCTGGCTCGTGTAGTCCGATCCAACAGACAAACTACTGTAGCTCAAATTACTAAAAAAGTTAAAGCTGGTTCTGATGGAAAGGTGTATCAATACACAATGCATTGCAGTTTGTTGTGTATGGGGCTGCCGGAGACCAGTCAGGGTGCCCATTCTGACCTTTGTCCACTAGCAAAAATGCCAACAATGGGCACATCAGAACTGGACCACAGAACAATGGAAGGTGGCCTGGTCTAATGAATAGTGTTTTCTTTTATATCACGTGGATGGCCGAGTGTATGTGCATCGCTTACTTGGGGGACACCTGGCACCAGGATGCACTACGGGAAGAAGGCAAGCCGGCGGAGGCAGTGTGAGTTTTTCAATTCAAAACCACCAAAAAATCCTTTGAAAACCTCTGTGAAAGGTAACTTAGACACCAGCAGTGGAAACCCAGTGGCCATAGTCCCCTTTTTGATGTGCCACCAAATATGTAAGTATTTACTGAAAAAGTACTGAAGTACTGAACAAGTACTGAACTTGGACTACAAAATCACTGCGAGAAAACAAAATCGCGGATTCACGAAATTGGTTAGCCAGAAGTCCACGCCCTTGTTTAGCAGTTCCACAGCAAATACTGTGACATAACAGACAAGAAAACGTAACAGGGAATAGAGAAAACTGAACAGACTGAAAAATATGACCCATAAAGAATATAAGGATATCTACGCAGCACCGGGAGAGAATAAATTTAAATTTTTGCACTCCTAGACACTCAAAGTGCAAGAAAAAAAAATGTATTTAAGGGATAAAAAAGTGGATTTTGCATGATATGTCCCCTTTAATGCATACAGGAGCTTATCTGACAGGACTGTAGGGAGACTGCATCTGACAAAACAACCTGGGAATCATTGATTTAAAGTCAAACTATGCAGATGCAGCTACATACTAAATTCATAAATGTGTGCATCATGAAATCCAACCTAATTTGTTGGCCGAGTATAGCTGTTAAGGTATCCAGATGTAAATAAGACTTTTTTTATTGGTGTAGTGTCACACATTGTACTCAGATATTTCATTTGACACTCATTCCTGTTAGGCATAATCAGTGTCCTCCAGCAGATTCGACATGTTCTCAGATCATACAGAATGTCCTGGTAGTCGGCTGGTTGTGTCAGATTGTTTTCCTTGTTCCTTCTCTTCCTCCTCCTCTAAAAACACTGGCTGCCTGGAGTTCTTGGTATCCAGCAGAGTGATCACATGTCTTCCAGGCTTTAGTAAATCACACAGCACAGAGCAAGATGGGCTGAACAAAGGAAAATAGGCTGATAGCGAGAGAGGAGAGAGGTGGTGGGGGTGGTAGCGGGAGGGGGCAGGGTGGCATAGAGCACGTGTTTGAAGTAGCCCTGCACATACCCATCCAGATGAGAGAGGGAACACGTGGATGGGGGAGGGGGGGGGGGGGCAGAGTGACGACTTGAGTGCAGGCAGGGAGGGAGGCTGTCCGAGGTGAAAACAGGCACCTCTGCAACAGGAGGTAGCAACAGTGCTGGGTCCATGTGACAGTTCTACTGTTGTTTACAAATAATTTCACTGTCATGGTGAATGATAAGATATGCCATATGATATGATAATAGAGCCAAGGGCTGGACTTTATAATGCAGTACTTGCCACAGCAACTTTGGATTTATAAACATATTTACAGTAACTATCTGTTGTAATAAGAAGGTGTATTACCATGCTAATTCTTAGGAACAATGCATAAACAGCTCATGTTGTAATTACAAATAAATGCAGGAGGAGCTGTCCAATGTAAGCAGCCATCATTTTCTGGGTTCTGAATTCTTGTCCAGCTTTGGCCAAAACAAAGCCTTCAGGACTCCATTGGACATAAGGTCAAGACCCTCCAAATGCCCAGTTTGATTAAACAATCTAAGCAAAAAATTCTTTAAATGTATTTTCAGTATGCTAAAATCTATAGTATTTATAACTTGTGTTGTATCACATATATGATAGAAAGTCCAGTTTTCATATTAATACATTACATTTTCAATTTTTATTAAAATTTTAGTTTTCAAATGCAAACCCTCTGAAAACAAGACCTTTGAAACAACACGCAGGGAAATATAATTGTTGTGGACTTTTTATACTGTTTCATACATAGGTGAACGCTGAAATTATTTATTTATATGTATTTCCTTTATTTAACCAGGTAAAGCACTGACAACAACCCCTCTTTTATAGTGTTGCACTCTTCAACATAAGAGAGCATGTGGGCGACATAGCCCAAAAGCTTGTCGGCCACATGGCTGTCATGTTTGTCTGAGTTACAGGTTGCAGACTGTTAGTGTAAGTCTGTCACAGTGCATGTATTTTATGCAGTATCCAGCGAGTACAGAGTACACAGAGAGTTCAGTCCTGCAGGCAAATCTGACATCCATTCTGGCTAATGTTGCAAATAGCATCCATGTTAACAAGAGCAAAAGTTCAGTTGAAAATCATATTAGAGAAGCATTTTAGACCAATTTTCCCTCTAAACTAATAGCCATGTGACCTCAGTTTAATAATTTATCACTCTGAAGAATGTAGATCATTTATACGAGTGGGTGCAGACATTTTGGAAGCAAATGATATTAGATGCAGGGACTCTGCCAAAGCTCAGAGATGAGCAAATTAACAAGCACTGCTCAGCGAGGTGAAAGATAAATCAACATCACTGCAACCTTGTTGAAAATTCAGTGTATACTTTCTGTGCTGCAGAGGCTACAGTGGGTTTGGCACTGAGCCATGCTGACACATTACATGCTGCCAGAGCACACCTGCTGGGTTTTGGTCCTTCTCCCTTTCCTATATTACTACTCCTCGTTCTGTCTTCACTCCTTCGTGGCGGCCCGCCCGCTCCCCGTCCCCCTCTGCCCCCTCCCCCATCCTATAGAAACCCAACCCAGTTTCCTGGCAGTGTGGTGAGAGAGCCGTTGGGCTGTGTCTTTGTTTGCGTTCCCTTGGCTTCCTCTTTTTTTTTTTTTCACTGAGTGCTTCAGCCGAGCATAAATAGTTTGAGTGGTGCGTCCCCTCCCCCACCCCAGTGATCATGCTTCAGCATGGTGCTACATGCCAAGCGACCTGAGACGCTCCCTGACTCACAGTTCAATCCACTGACTTTTATTGCCGTGACTGTTTATCACAAACACAGCAGCCAAAGCACGTAGCACAGCAGTCTGTGCGTTCAAACCATAATGAGGTGGTAAGTTGTTTGGTTTTGAAGGCAAATAATTAATTAACCTCATATATGCAGAGCAGATTAATATCATTACTAACTACTATTGTTAGTAATGTAGATCTGAGAGCATGGATTATACAGTAGTACATTATAATCAATATTTATAATGATGAGAAACAGTTCCAGGTTTGAGAGCACAGATTGCTTGCCTAAGATTATTGCAGCAAATACCAACATTGACATTGTGTTCCTGCTGCTTGGATTGTGTAGGCTTTCAAATTCTTGTTACTGGATCAAATGGTGCTTAATACCTTTTTATGAGATCAGTCTTTTTTTTGTGCCAAATGAAAATCCAAATGTGAACAAATGCATCTCTCTCTTTCTAAAGGAAAGATGATTGGGTTTCTAGGAGGTGATCCCAGCATGCCTTGGGTGACAGGTAGGAAAGTACCTCGCCTTTTCATACCTGTGGGAAATTTGCAGTCCTCACTTGTTGGGACGGTCACAAGAAAACGGAGCACATAGAACAGAAATACACAAATACACCAAGAAGCCACCTGTTCGACTCGACCAAAATGAGATAGCTTGTTGATTTGAGTGAAAAGAAGCAAATATAACGAACTACTACTGTTTAATTAAAACATAACGATTCTTTTAAAATTACTTTTATTTTGCCTTTTTACAAATTAAAAACAAAAGTGGCAGTATGGAGCTGATCAGGAGCTGCAGCAGTGGAGAAGCTGCTGGTGAACGAGAGATGTTTGGAAGATATAGCTTGATGTGCAAAATGTGTTTATTACAAACTCCTGGGCCAGGACAAATCAGCAGGTTTGATAATGTCATGAATTCAGCACAAACTAAAGTAAATGGTATGAAGTGCACATTTGATCAAATTTGTCAAATTCTCCAAACTGGTGTATTTAGGGTAAACAGATTCCAACAAACCAAGAATGGGATGAATATATTATTTGTGTGGGGCAATGTGGGACATGATGCACAATGTTGTGGTTGTATCAAGTTTTCATATAGCTGGTATTTAAAATAGCACACAGTAGACTATACAGATTTAGTTTTACTGGTAATGTGTGACAGTCTGCTCTTGAGTATTTGTGCATTCTATCATGTTAATAAAAGTATAGCCCTTTTTTTTAGTAATTTACTTAGTAAGTTGAAATTTTGAGATAACTCAGAATTTAGACTTAGCTCTGCCTGGCTTTTTTTTTCAGTGGTGGAAACAAGCATCAATGCAATAATAATTCTTTGTGATCATATCCTGTCCTCTTGTGTCTCCTAATTTTCTTGGTCGTACGTGCTTAACCCCTAATGTGCACACTGTGACTGACATCAAATGGAGCATCTGGAGAGACAGCGTCCACCAACTTTTATTTTGCAGACATTGGATAAGTGCCAGACTTTATAAAGCTGTCTGTCATTCAGCATTGATTTTTTTAAGAACTATGCAACCAATCAAAATGCAGGACATTGTTTCAATATGTGAAACGCAGAAAACCAAATAAAAATGCAGTGCAGTCCCGCATAAAGTGAGACATCTGGTCACCCTAGGTGTATTCTTTAATACTAAACACAAACAAACACAAAATAGGAAAAGACATTGAGTGGTGCTGCTTACAGTCTCTGGAGAACACTTTGATCTGAAGTCTAATCAAATGATTTAAATCCATATATTAATAATTATTTTACTGGCTCAACATAAAAAACAAGCAGCGTGTTAAACATTTATTGTGGAGAACAATCAAGCCCCAGAGATAACAACACAGAGAGAACACATACATAATGAACTCTGGAATATACATAATTTCAAGTCAAAGGAAATGTCATCACACGAATGGTAAATGTTTGTTTGGATCCACTTTTGATTGAGAGCTACAGTAGATATAATTTTCCTTGTGTCAGTTTGACATCAGAAGCTTGACAACGCTTCAAATTCTTTTGACTTTTTTTATTGTCTTGATGTCAGTGTCTTCTATCTTGTCCTTTGGCCAGCATATTATCCCAGCAGGGTATCTGACAACTGGCAGGGCATAGGTGTTGATTGCCTAGATATTGTTCTTGCCATTCAGCTAATGGGGCGTTTCCATTCGGGACTGCTCGGCGCGGGCCGCGTCGAATCGCAACTATTCGCCACGGTCGTGTTGTGTTTCCATTACAGTTGCGGACCACCACAGTGTGGGTGGAGTCGATATAGGCGCCGGCAGTAGTCTCATGACGTAATTTGTATGCGGCTCAAAGCAACGCAATAATGGATTAGATAGAGGCAAGCTAACAGCTAATGACAGTTTAATATCATCATTGTGCATAAGTCTCCCTTAATATGTTTTAATGGATGAAGGTTATCATTGTTCAGTAAAACCGGCCTGGGGAGGGAGCTCGAGGGAGAGCGTCTGGTGGCCGGGCATTAGCCTGTGGTCCCCGGCCGGGCGCAGCCCGAAGAGACGACATGGGCCTGCCCTCCTGTAGGCCCACCACCCGCAGGAGGCATCGTAGGGGTTGGGTGCAGTGTGTGTCGGGCAGTGGCCCTGGCGGATCAATCCCCGGCTATCAAGACTGGCTCTATTGGGACATGGAATGTCACCTCTCCGGTGGGGCAGGAGCCTGAGCTAGTGCGTGAAGTTGAAAGATACCGGCTAGATATAGTCGGGGTCACCTCAACGCATGGCTTGGGCTCTGGAACCAGTCTCCTGGAGAGGAGCTGGACTCTGTTCCAGTCTGGAGTTGCCCTCGGTGAGAGACGGCGAGCTGGGGTGGGTATTCTTGTATCCCCCCCCCCCCCCCCCGGCTTGCTGCCTGTACGTCAGAGTTTTCACCGGTAGACGAGACAGTTGACAGTTCCCTGTGCCTTGGGGAATGGGTCCTGACTGTTGTTTGCGCCGAATGACAGTTCAGAGTACCCACCCTTTTTGGAGTGGCTGGGCAGGGTGCTCGAGGAGAAGCTTGAGAAATACTAAGAGCTCAGAGAAGAGCTAGGAAGGATGTGGAAGGTGAAGGTAACATTGATCCCCGTGGTAATTGGAGCACTCGGGGCAGTGACCCCCAAACTGGAAGAATGGCTCCAGCAGATTCCAGAAATTACATCCAAGGTCTCTGTTCAGAAGAGTGCAGTCCTAGGAACAGCTCAGATACTGCGCAGGACCCTCAAGCTCCCAGCTCCTGGTAGAGGACCCAAGCTTGGGGGACAAAGACCGCCGAGCTGATTTCCCTCTATGAATTTCTAATTATCTGTGACCCTTTGCATAATACACTTTGTCTTTTGGTTGGATTTTGTCATTCGATTGTTGATTTAAAAATATTGATAAATATTGTATCCTGGCATTTAACAAGAAAATCAAGGGCAGGGCTTATTGTTTTGTATTGTGTATACTTCTCCTGGACTTTCTCGATTTCATGGTATGACTTGAACACAACAACAGCACTGAAAAAGCATCTCTTGCTTTCCTCTTGTTGGCTTCATTTTATAATTAGTGTGTGAATAAATCCTGAAAGGCATATTTTCATGAAGCCATTGCTGCTCTTGTTTTCATCAGGGTGATAATGATAAGGAGTAGGAGTTATATGTTGCATTTCCTTTGGGGGCTCAGCCTCACACAGTCAAAACGGAAGTAAACAATGATCTGGGAGGTTTTCACAAGCTACCCTCATTTACTTTGGTTGCTTTGTTTTGTTCAGTTACAGCTGGGGGTAAATGGTTGTAATGTGTACTCTCACCAGGGAAGTCTAGACTGATCACTTAAATTAATTTCACTTAAAGTCAAAGATTGATTGTTAGCTGGCTATAGTCTGAAGTCCAAATTTAATGTTGTAAATTTTATAAACAAGAGTAAAGAACAGTATTTGCCGTCAGCATCCACTGCTGCACTCACTCACCAGAAAGAAAGTTAATATTTGGGAAATATGCTGGGTTATGGTGTCAGTGTTTGATTCTCTGATGTACAGAGAAAAAAAAACAGTCTTTTCTTATGTTGTTCTCGTTACAGTGACTGATGAGGAAATATCCCAAAGTAAACACATGTCCATTTGGCTGAAAGATCCCTGCTGTTGTTCTTCTGAACAACCCAACGGCCCCTCCCGTCCCCTGTTTCCCAGTGCATTGTGGGATGACAAATAAACAAGTCCAGGCGGAGGAGGAGTCCAATGTTCAGCCTCCACACCAGGGATCAGTGGCAGTGTTTCTCAAAGCCAGCTGATGCACAAGTGCTGAGTCACTTGGACTGTGAGTCAATCCGCACTCCAAAGAACTGCACGTTGTTCTGAAACACATCTGTGTGTCAGTGCAAACACACACTTAGACAGCATGACAACTTTTTTTACCTTTAATGACACCTTGTACCTTGTGTTTAACCTTGTGGACATAAGGATCATAATGGTGTTACAATAGGATATGAATGGAAAAATAAACACGGCCGTGCAAGTGTATGTATGTATCAACTGTTCAAATGTAGTTGAATAAAGTAAGACATGAATGTAGTCTTAATTCCTTATGATTATCAAGACAAACAGTGTGTTAAGTTACATAAAAATTATAAGCACATCATTTTGCTTTTTTGTACAATGGCTGTAAAGCCAATTTAAAAAAATACTACACACACATTGAATTTGTACTGTTGACCTGTTTTCTAGCCAAAAGTGATACTCAAACTATATTTGAATACAAAATATGCCAGAAAGTACTCCAGCATTCACACCAGTTCCACTAAATACTTGCTACGTAAATATCAATAAATTATCTCCAATTTTTTTTCCTTAATTTTATTTCTCTGCTCATGACTCCTCACACTGAAGTGGTTTAATCATTTTCTGACTGTTCAGCTACTTTTTGTAAAGAGAATAAATAGCTGTGTAAATGCTAATAAGAAAATACCAGCAGAGCTGAAATGGTTTAAAAAAGATTTACAAAAGATTTACTATTTAATGTTTTCTTTTTGAATTTTAATTTGTTATTGTTTACGCAGTTTGAGTTTTGTCATTTTAAAATATATATTTTCTGTTTGGTTTCTTTATATTTATATTCTCAAGGCTTCTTAGTTTTTGTTATCTGGGTTCTGTTTATGGTTATTGTTTGTTTGTATTCAGTTCCTTGTTTTAGTTATGCTGTCTCCCCTGTGCTCCTTGTGTCTAATTGTCAAGTCTCTGTTTCTGTGTTACCTGTTCCCTCATTTTATTTTGGTAGCTTCTGTCTCTTGTGTCTTGCTTCTGTTTTTGCTTCCCCTCAAATTAGTTTCACCCATGCCTCATTACCCTGGTGTTTCCCATTTCTCTGATGTATTTAAAGCATCAGTCTGCTTTACTTCTTTGTCATGTTGTGCTGTTCGTCCACTGCTGCCTGTCTGTGTGTTTCGTTTTTTGGACTAATGGACTTTGTTTTCTGCTGCTTGTTGGACTACCTGCCTCACTTTAATAAAGCTTTTTGTTGTTGTTATTTAAGTCCTGTGCCTCAACTCTGTATTTTGGGTCCTCACTCCACACAACATACATTTCTGAGGCAACGCTGAATACCAGTTACAGCATGCCAACACACTGACACTGACAATGAAAACATCACCTGATCTGTTTTGTATAATTTTGACCCTGCATATTTCTGAAAAGCTCCCCGAAATCAAAACTTGTACACCAAGTTCTTGATTTCTTTTCTTTCTCTTAAACATGTATGTTGTTCACTCATTCAGCCCCTGAAATTCTGAAATGTCATTTTATTGCGTTTTATGGGTTTTGGTTTGACACCATGCACGGAAACATGTTGTATATTCTGTGCTATGTAAACTATCACCTAGACCCGTAGTTCATCTTTAAATCCTCAGCAGAATCCTGCTGCTTTTGCACATCACTGTGTCAATTTCAGGTTACAAGCAACCAAGTTGGGATGTTTGAAGGTCTGATACTGATGACACAAGACTTACTGAAATGCACTAGTCATTTTTCAATTGGATTCTGGCAGTCGTGTAAAAATGTGTATTCCCCGACTGGTTGCTGGGGGTTGCCACAGTCACCAGTAGTTTGCATGGAAGACACCAACTTGTCTGCAACACTTGCAAACTGTGCATTAAGCAGTAGTGAAACTGTGAAGAGTGCGACACAAACTGGCATGGAGACCGTTTGTCTTCAAAGTAAAAGCTGCACCTTTTGTTAGGTTGCAGCTGTAAGGCACAACTTTTATTTTGAAGGTGTCGCGTGTCACACATTTTTCAAGTTTCACTACATCTCGGAGAGTAAATGGTGAGTGGTGGCAGAAAAGTCAGCATCTTCCATGCAAACTATAGGCAACTGCAATTCAATTCAATTTTATTGATGTAGCACCAAATTACAACAACAGTTACCTCAACCGCAGTAATCTCCTAGTGACAGCCAGCGACCTCTAGCAACCACTCGCCAACCAGTGGGGAATACACATTTTTCCCTCGCAACTGGAAGTTGGTGGTCACCGACTGGTCTGTAGACATATGTGATTGAGGCCTTAGTGTCACACTTTCCTTCTCAGTTTTCTCACTTATGCTGCACTCACCATGACTAAGAAGGGTTCGAAATGCCAAGGTTTTTGGAACAAAGCTGGTTGTAGCTAATGTTTTCCATTCTCAAGCTGAAGTTTTAATTAAAAAAAATATGAATATTGAAATTCTCCACTGAAACTCATACTCATAAAATTTTATTATGTGAGTTAACATCTGCTTGTATAATTTGAGTTTGGCAATCTAGTGAGTGAGGAGCACTTTTGATCCATTTACTGAGATATTTTACAAGTGTTTAGCTAACAGGACACATCTGCCCACTTAGCACTTGCTCACTGGTTTCAGTACAGAGTGCACAATTCACTTTGTCCAATTATTGTAAACCAGTAATCTGTGGCAACAATTTTCTTATTCCCTAATTCTCTGTGAGGTTAGTCTCATCATAGCAGGGCAGAGCTTAATTTATAAACTGTGAGGTCGAGAACAAAGAGGTGGACCAGGAGAGTGCCAGTCTGTCTCTGGACAAACTAGATGTATTTAGATTTGGGAAATCATTGAACGTCTTTCATTGTTCTCCTGCTGAGACCACAATGGCTGAGAACTGATGTTTTCCACCAGTGTGTGTGTGTGTGTGTGTGTGTGTGTGTGTGTACGTGTGTGTCTTCTCACTTCCCAATTTGGAAATGTGTCCTGGAATACTTGTTTGTTTATCACTGCAGGGTTGAGGCAGAAGTGGTAACAATGTGAAATTGCCTCACAAGTATCAACTCTGTCATTTTTCAAGTCATTCTTTTTAATTCCAGCCAATCCCTTATTTGCAGTTTTCTCATGTACTTTTTTTTTTTTTTTTGCAGAGATGCAGTGATGGTCTCTCGATCTTGGACCCGGGGTTTTGAGCTTTTGGGATGTTCGGGGTTTTTCTAGTTTTGATTTATCTTTTGATTATACTTCTGTATTTAGTATTCTATATTTATATTCTCAGGTTTTCTACTTCTGTTCTTGGTTTCAGTCTGGTTTGTGTTTCTTGGTATCCCTGTTTATTCCTTCCTCCCTTGTGTTTCCATATCTGGCTTAGTCCTCGTCTGTGTTTACCGTTTGTGCTTTGTGTCAAGTTAATCTTGTCTCTGTGCCCATCTTCTGTTTCCTTATGTCAAGTTCATATAATTAGGTCTTTGTCTCAGTGTTAGTTATTTCCTGTTTTGTTTTGACTGTCTTGTCTCTTGTGCTTTGTATTTAGTTCTACTTCCCTCGTCTCGTCCTCTGTGATTGTTCCAGCTTTGTTCCCACCTGTTTTCTCCCCCCTCGTTGCTTCATGTGTTTATATTGCCTCAGTCTTCCCTTGTCCTTAGTTGCATGCTCCGTGCCTATTTTGTGAAAGAACTCAGCGTTAAAGCTGCTTTACATTTGTTTGTCTCCTGAATCCTGCATTTTGGGTCCAACTCCTGGCTGCCACACAGCAAACCTTGACAGATGCTGTCATCAAAACTCTTCAGTGCTTAGTGCTTCAAGTTTAGCATTAAACCTAAGTACACTGCCATTAGAGTATAGGTAATAAGGCAGATGTACTTTTGTATAATTTTATATGTATATGAGACAGTTGGAAAGTACTGCCGCCACAATGCCAGACTGAATATGGCAAAAATGCCCTGTATAATTGTTATCCAGCACACGCCTATTGTTAAAAAAATGTCTTTAATCATTGCTGACATCACAGCAGACATACAGTATGCAGATGTTTCAGGACCATCAGACATTTGGGAGTTAAACAATGACTAACTTACAGGTCATGCATATGAAGCCCTCTGTGCTTTAGTGCCATGACAGCAGAACACAAAATATGTCACATTCACAGATGCTGACAGGAATAAAGTAGTGTAAGGACATTTGAGTGTTATTTTCTCTTGCTATGTCCTAGGGCAAAACCACAGAAGCTTTCAAGTTTGACAGGTTAAGACAATGGAGGTATGGCTTACACCTGCATTCTTTCTAATGTCGAGCAGCGGCCGACTCCTATGGTGATAAAAAGAAGCCGAATTGTATAAAAGGAGAAAATGACCCCAATTCTAACTTATTACCTTAGAGGATATTTTCCTCTTAGTTTATGATCTCAGTTGCTATTTTGTAAATTATGGTCCCATTTAGTGTAAAACAGAAAGTTGTTTTTATTTTATTTTATTTTCTTTTGTTTTCTTGTTCTTTCCCCCCTCTGGTAAGATTATTTTTGTTTGTGAGGATCTAGCTTATACCTTATGACACAAATTTGACGCTACATGCATCCAGCATTTAGTTTGGTAGTATATAAAAGCTGATAAAAAGTGTTGTCACTACTGAGCCTTTAGAGCATATGGCTTGTTCCTGAAGGCAGCCAGACACGTCATCTAATACACATCAGTATTGTTATAGTACAAGCAGAAAGGATTTGGTCCTTCGTTTTCAGCACTATAATAAAGCTAATGTCTGCTTGAGGGCTAAAAGCTATCAACTTTACTTCTAAACTCACTGTTGCCATCCAACAGAGGCAGAACAGTTAACACTCATCAGACATGCAGACTTCACAAAGAAAGAAAATACATATATCACAGCAGGGATCCCACCCCAGGGTTTAATATTGATTGCAGTGAGTTAGATTAGTTTGAATATTTACATTTCTAAGCTCTGTATTGAAAGCTGCAGCCTGACTTGACTAGTGTTGGTGAACAGACGCAAATTCTTCCATATTTATGATACCATCAAACATTCTAAAATAGGACATAACGGTACATTTTTACCAGGACACTTATGATTGCTGTTGTCACGTCGTGTCACTTCTTACTCGTATCAGACACAGACTTTATGTAAAAATGAAGCCATGAATGTTGAAGTGCCTTCTTCTGCATTCTCTTTCATCTACAGTAAAGGGGGGGGGGGGGACTTAAATGGTTGCAAAAAATAGTCAGATTGTACAGAAGTCATGGAAAACAACAATCCATCTGCTCGCTTGATCTCTGACCTCAGCAAAGATTTTTCTGACGATCTTAAGGTGCTATTTTCAAGTCTTGTTGAATAAAATTTCCCCTCTGTGGGACAATAAAGGCTGTTTCTTCTTCTTCTTCTTAAAAAAAATAAAATCCAAAACCGTTGTTGTAAGTTATAATTCCTATTGGAGCCCAAAAGGATAATAGCTGGGCGGGCTTTAGGGTGAACCCACCTTGTGATGGACAATTTGCTACTACAGAAACCAGTATCCCTCATTTTTTTTAATTCAAATCCAACCATGGTTAGCCATAAAAGTGCAGTAACATTGCAGTTTAAAGTAATTGTGAGCAGTCAGTAAGACTACAAAAGAACTAAACTGAGCCTATTCTGCTATTGACTCTTGTTTGGTGTCATTTATTGGATTGAATGATTTGAAGTGTGAAGAAACAAGACATATTGGCAATTTAACAATTTATTAATTTAACAAACAGGGGCCTCAGTAGCACGTGGAGGAACTACACACATCCACAACAGCCTGGCACCTCCACCTCATGCTGGTCGCCAGCTTGGTCACACTGCTGTAGGATGGCATCCTATTTTTGTTGCAAGTCACCCAGTGTGGTTCTGTTGCTCACTCTGACACAAACAACATGCCCAAGCTGATCACACAAGTGTTCAGTGGGGTTGAGGTCACGGCTGCAGACAGTCCCTCCTTTCCACTCCCAAATTCTGGAGGTAGTTTCTGATAAAACACACTGTGGGGGCGAATGTTGGAAGATAGAGTTAAGTTCCAGATTGTGAAGATATGGGATTGCTACTGGTTGCAGAATCTCATCATGATATCTCTCTGCATTGAGATTGCCTCCAATGATGACAAGCCTACGGTGGCCCAGAGGTGTCAGGTCAAATACAAAAGCCGCAACACAAATACAAAAGCCGCAACACAAATACAAAAGC
>JAVDPK010001941.1:107413-121397 GCA_034780415.1 Cichlasoma orientale
TTGGACCTGTTTGTTTAGTATACCACCATGTTACTTACGCACAGCTCTCGCGAGATCTTCAGCAATGACGCATCTCCGCCTACTTGAACTTTGAGCTCAACTTTAAAACGTTCGTCTTTCATTTCTCAAGTTTGACTCGGTAGTCTGCATTTGGGCCCCTCTCCTGCAGAATCTCCTGAATGCATCCAAAATAAATTCAACCTTTTGCACCCAATTTTTGTTTTGTAAAGTCATTAAAGGCGTGTGCTGTATAAACATCCCACCTATAAATCGCACACCTATAAATAGCATGTATGTGTCTACCAGTTTAGCATTATTCTGAATCACTAACCTACACATGATGGCAAGAGCAAAATTGGCCAGCCTACACAGTTCATGAATTTGACCATAATGAATGAGGCTTTATTTTTGTGCATAATGCAAAATTATTTCTGTGCAAATATCACATCTTCCACAACAGTTTGATTTTAGTTTAGGGAGATACCAAAACTTTTGGAGATTATAATTTTATCACCAAGTTGATCGACAGTTTTGATTTAATGGCAACATTAGAGGGTTTTCACATTTTTTAACCTGGTGAATAGAATAATAAAAAAAAAAAGTCAATATCTAGCTAAACATCAACCACTGGCTCTGAGCACCAGCCACTAAACAGCCCTTGGGAGGTTTATTCTGGCTCCACAAACCTGACCGGGACAGATATGCTTGCTTCTATCTCCCTTTGATTTCTCTGTTCATTGCTCTTCCCATTTGTCTGCCTTGTCAATTTCAGCCTCCCCAGGCAGTATAGAAGCATGTAGGCAGGCTCATTGTTTCACTGAACCAACTATTTCCTTCTTCTTTATAGCCTCTGAATACATGAACCAGGCTCCATTTGACACACAAACACACAGAGATAGGAAAAAAAAAAAAGGAACAGGAAATCGAGAGAGAGAGAGAGACAGAGAGAGAGAGAGAGACAGAGGGAGAGAGAGAGAGAGAAACTGGTAGAGATGGGAGGGGGAGCCGTAAGAAAGACACATGACTTCAGGCCTTGTTTCCAATCTAATTCTCTGTTTGTCTTACAGGATCTCTACTCTTAAAGGGCTTGACATCAAATTCAATAAGCAGATCTCAGGCTGGCATACCACGGAGCTCAGTGGCTTTCAGTCTATCTCTGCTTCATCCCACCTCTCTGAGCAAGCTCCTACTGCTTAATATTCCATGGCTTTTGGAGGTCACAGTGACTAAGGCCCAGCTGTGATCTGATTTAAAAGGGCAGCCATGAGTATATCAACAAAAAGTTAACCATGAAAAATGTTCCACCTTGTTATAAAAGCATGTGCTGCAGAAACTCTGACACTTTGAAGCCTGGCTTTAAAAGAAACTTGATACTTGTCTTTTATTTTGTTTTAAGAGGATTTATTGTGTCAGCTACGTGTGGTCTTTACCACACATACCTACGAAGAAACTTCTGTTTTTCTACAATTGCTGATGTGAACAGTCTTCCCATATAAAGTCCTTGAGCGTGGTCACCTTCCACATGGTTTAATTTCAAAATACAGGAGAGCCACGGAGATGGGGTGTGCAGGTGCCGGAGAGGTAGAGGACAAAAGGAGACCCTGAAGGATATAGATGGGAAAAGCAAAGGTAGGCTGCAGTTTGACTCATTAGAAGTGAACCAAGGTGGTAAATATCCCTACTTGTCCAAAAACAACATGCTCTTGGGAAATTCAGTACAAATAACTGAACGTCCTACACGCTCTGTAAGGAGTAACTGTGAACACAACTACATACTGTATATGAATGTGTACCCTGGGATGCAAGTGTAAGAGCAGTAAGTGTGCCAGCAAGGGTACTGTTGAAGCATAAATCTTTAATTTTTAAAGATCAAAGAGGAAAAGATGAAAGAATTGGGTGAAAGATGCACAGATATTGGACAGTGAGAGATACGTAAATTATGGGCTAACCAGTTTGAAAAGGCTACTGTAGTGTTGTAGGAGTAGTAAAAATGTAATTTGAAATGTAAAGGACATTAGAGGGGAAAAAAAATATACACTACATACTACTACTACAATAGACACTGGCTGGTATAAAGCAATGTTCAGACTTAAATTTTTAAAATAATAATAAAAGTAATAATAAAGTCTGGATTCTTATGTTTGCTTGTTTTTTATTTCTTAGCTGACATTTAATTCTAAGTGATGGGAGGGATGGAGCCTCATGATGTGTATGGAAGGGTTAGTTTTTATAACTGGAGGAGGAGCTTTGCTCATTACATCTTTGAGCGGGGAGATAAGTTTGGTTATACACAAGTTCAGTGTGTTACATGTGTGTTGTTACAGCTGCATTTGTTGAGTTCCTTAAATGTGAAAGGGTTGTGTTGAAAGGCATTTATTTTGTTTCAAAACGTAAAGCATCGTTTTATATACTGGAACTGCTGAAGTTTACACTTCAAGTTAAATAATTAAGTAGATTATAAAGAAACATGGAACTACGGATTCTAAAATTGTAACTCATAAGGTGGAAAGGAAAGTTTATTTACAGATTAATTTTCATCAAAGGTCAGAGTTTTGTAATCCGATAATAATCCAATTAATCCAGTTTAATCCTTAATCCAATTTAGTAGAAGAGGATGGATGAATGAATGGATGGATGGATGGATGGATGGATGGATGGATGGATGGATGGATGGATGGATGGATGGATGGATGGATGGATGGAAATGTAAAAAATACTCAGATAGGCCAATCTTAAGTTTCTCTCAACCAACCATGAGCGCATTCTCCTGGACAGAGATCTCAGATGTTGTTCTTGGAATCTGCTGGAACCACTCTCCCAGTTTGGGGTCACTGCCCCGAATATTCCGATTACCATGGGGACCACTGTTGCCTTCATATTCCACATCCTCTCTAGCTTTTCTCTCAGCCCTTGGTGTTTATCGAGCTTCTCATGTTCCTTCTACCTGATGTATTAGTATTGCTATATCTATCGCTACGGCTTTCTTCCTCCTCTTGTCCACTGCTTCTATGTCTGGTTGGTTAGCCTTCACCAGTTTATCCGTCTGTATCTGGAAGTCCCGCCGTAGCTTACCTCAGTCATTCTCAACCACCTTTGGGGACAGATCCCATTTTGACCTCGGGACTTCCAGGCCACACTCAGCACAGATGTTCCTGTATACTATGCCAGCCACTTGCTTATGGCATTCCATGAATGCCCCGCCTGCTAGCGTCTTGCACCCTGCTGTTATATGCTATAGTGTCTCACAGGCATCTCTACACAGCCTGCATCTGGGGTCTTGCGCTGTATGGTGGACCCCAGCCTCTATCGATCTTGTGCTTAGAGCTTGTTCCTGTGCTGCCATGATTAGTGCCTCTGTGCTACCACTGGCAGGGTGTAGGTGTTGACTGTATAGATCTTTATTTTGAATATTCTCTAACACACATAGGCTCAAATATATACAAGCTGTACATTTTTATGCTTGTGTTATGGTGGTGGGGGTTACTAGGCACCAAGGTATACTCCAATAACAGGCTATAAAGTATCCTTCATATAGAGTTTTATTTAACAATCTCGGTTGTTTTTAATAAACACTCACATTCTCATGTTACACTCATACTGTTACATTTTAATGGAACTGTAAAATAATTTAAACACATATCTGTCTTGTAACTAGCAAACCCTGCTGCACAAAGCAGACAAGAATAAACCAAAACAAAGATGAACAGATCCAGCAGTTTGTTGTGCACAGTCAGAAAAACACATTTGAAACCTTTAAAAAGGACAAAAATTAAACTATAAAACAGTACACACAATAGTGAGCTTTTGTTTTCGCTGCTTTTAGGCAAGCAAAACAGAAAACTGTCACTCTTAGTATCATAATGCAGCCATTTCTATTTATCAAAACACGTGTAAAATTGAAAGGTTCTGTTCCAAAACATCTACCAGGAAAGAGAAAAAAGTTAGACGGGTGGAAAAACTCTTCAAATGCAGCAGGCGTGTTAAATCCCCTGCGTCTGAGGAGCGTCAGGCTCCCAGGGGCTGTTATCACAGGTGTGCTCACTATTCTCTGAGGTAGAACCAGTACATGGTCTCGTGGAGCCATTTCCAAACAAGTAAAGATTCCATGATCATCGGTTCCAGTTTTTGTATGTAAGTACAGGTTATCCAGATGTGTCACCAATTTGCTAAGGTCTGTGGGAAGACCTAAACTGTCATCTTCAGATGAAAGCAGATTGGTTAGGATAATAGGAACAATCCAGGAACCACCAAGGCTCAAGCCTGCCATGAACTGGAAACTGCTGGAACACTAGCATCACTGTCCACAGTAAATTGAGTTTTGCATCCCCGTTGGCTAAGAGAGAAAGAAGAAACCCCTGCTCCAAAGCTGACACCTTCAAGCTTGACTGACATTTGCAGCTGCCCACATGGACAAGCCAAATGCCTCTGGATAAAGGTTTTACGGTCAGACAAGACAAAGATTAAGCTATTTGGCCACAAGGACAAGAAATATGTTTAGAGGAGTAAAACGCTTACCTTGTCTGTTTTCCATCTTCAGGAAACCGCCATTGTGCTTCCCTGCTGTTCACTGGAATTTGTTTGCTTTGCACTGGGAAATCTGTAACCACTAACTTATCTGCCCACTCAGTTTATAACCCCGGTGAATGCAAAGCTCATGCATTGTGCTCCTTGAGCTCTGTAAATAAACCTTTTGAATTGCCTCTATTGTCTGAGTCTGCATTTGGATCCTTCTGTTTTTGGTCAAACATGACAGAACGATCTGACCAGACCGCGGACTTGGTCGCAGTTCAAAACGCTGTTTTTCGTCAAGGTGCCATATTGGGTCGCATGAGCAAATCCTTTCTCCCATATCAGACCAAGCACACTCAATTTTTAAACAATTGGCTTGAATGGCACCACTTCTAGAGTCTGTAGCTCAGGGCTGCTCTCAAGCCACACAACCAGTCCCAGCTACCTCACAGGGGAGCATTTCTGCCCCCTCCAACCAGCCTTTTCTTCATGAGACCTGAACTCCAAATTCTAGTACTTATGACAGTAAGCAGGATACGTGTGGGAGGATTTAGCTTCAGGTATAAGCCATGTTCCTACCCCTCTGATTATTCTAAGGACCCGAGTCTCCTCCAGTGGAAGCTTTTGGAATGGTCAGAAGCTTTTTTTTTTTTTTTTCTACTAGCGGTATTGTAACCATCATGTGCACCAAGTTTCTACAGGAATTTAAGGAGGTTTTTGACCACCCCCTCACAGAAGATTTATTACCAAACAGAATACCAAAATGCCATCAGGACTCTCATAGTGTTGCAGTATTCTCAACTGATTTCTGCATTCTGGCTACAGAAACTGGATGGGATGTTGTAGCGCTAAGGGGGATATTTTTGCATAGCCTAAGTGACCATCTTAAGATTGAGCTAGCCACTAGAGTAAGGCTGGCCATTTTATAGCGACTGGTCCAGTAAATCCAAAAGGGAGCACTCGTCAGTAACTGTAGGGATACTGCCAGGTGAACAACAAGTAATTCCCTACCACACCTCACCTTGTGTTTTCATAAGTCTACTTTTTTGTCCTAAGTATTAATTGATTCCAGAGATTCCAGAGAGAAAAGATTACAGATTACAGGATACAGATTACATTGCATCTACTATAAACTCAACAGCCCTAAATGGCAGAATCATTTCCAAAGTCACTCACCAGACTGAACCAGTTCAACCAGTGCTGTCTGAGAATCATCCTGAGTACATACAGTTCTATGTGATTCAGTCACATAGAACTGTATGTACCCAGTCACTCTTAGTTGCGGGCTATCCTTGGCTTCACAATCCTAGTTTTGGCTGCTCTAGAGGAACTGCTCTGCTCTAGAACTACTGCCTGGAGTAATTTTTGCCTGTCTACCTGTTTGCTGTCTGCTGTGCCTCCTATCTCTGCCAAAGCCGAGCCTCCAGCCTCTCCACCAGACCTTTTGTGGGTCCCTAAGGAATATCACTGGCTGAAGTGTTCAGTAAGTCCAAAGCCCTCTCAATACCACCACACAGGCCCTCACTGAAATTGTTGCCTGATGCTCCCCTCCCAAGTAATTGACTATATAATTAGTCCAAACTTAAGAGCTCGAAGAAGTCGACTAGACTTCTTGAAGTTCTTGAAGATGTTTCATCTCTCATCCAAGAGGCTTTTTTAGTTCTGCTTACTTTTTCATTTTTTTTTTCAAGCTCTTAAGACTACCATGAAGCCGATGACTGAGAACCTACACAGACAATCTGTCCAAACCTGAAACAGAGACTATGGAAAAATACATTAGGGAGTCACTGGCTGCTGGCATTATCTGGCTCTCCTCTTCTCGATTCGGGGTGGGTTTCTTTTTTGTTAGAAAGAAAGACAAGACACTACGTCCATGCATAATTATCTGGGCTTAAACAACATTACAATTAAAAGCAAATATCTTCTGCACCTCATTAACTCAGCTTTTGAACCCCTGTATAAAGTGAAAATCTTCACCAAACCTGACCAGAAACATACAATATTTGGTCAGATTTGAGGAGCATGATGAATGGAATATGGCTTTTAGGTCATTTTGAATATTAGTTCATGCCTGTTGGCCTCACATACATTCCATTTGTGTTTCAACCTCTGATTAATTACATTCTGAGAGATTACCTGAATATATTTGGTTTTAGTCTACCTGGATGATATCTTTGTTGTCTTTAAGATGAGCACAAGCTGCATGTCAGGCAGGTTTTACAAATTCTGTTGGAAAAATAGTTTTACATGAAAGCAGAAAAATTGGAATTCCATGATGCCTCTGTAGCCTTTTTAGGCTTCATCCTTGAGAGTGGGCAGGTGAAGACAGATCCAGACAAGATAAAAGCAATAACTGACTGTCTCACTCCCACCACTCACAATAGCTGCTGTGTTTCCTGGGTTTTACCAACTTATACAGAAGGTTTATTAGAAACTATAGCCAAATAGTGCACTTCTTACTAAACTCACCTCACCGTTGCTATGCTTTGTTTGGTCTCAAGAAACTCAGACTGCTTTTCAGAACCTGAAAGAGTGGTTTGTCAATGCTCTTGTACTTGTCCCGCATCTCCAGTTCATTGTCAACATGGGTGCATCTGATGGTAAGCTGCACCCATGTGTCATTTTCTCTTACTGTGGCTGAGTGTAATTATGATGAGTAATAGTGAGCTGCTAGTGATCAAACTAGAGGAATGGAGGCATTCGTTGGAGGGGGCAGAAGAGCATTTATTGTGTGTACAGATCATAAAAACTTGGCTTACATTCACTCAGCCAAGAGGTTAAACTGAAATGGTCCACTCCTACCCTATGTGTTGGCCTGCTCGGTTTGCTCTTGCAATAAATCTAAGTTGCAACCTGATTTGTTACAGCCAATAACTACACCTAGCCTCCCCTGATTGCTAGATTGGCGACACACTCTTTGATTGCACCGTGTTGCTTGTTTGGAGTGTCACCAGTGCTATATTATGTTGTTTGCTCTCCCAGCTGTATTAATGGTATAACACTCCACTTTGAACTTTCATTTCTTAGGTAGACTGTTTCCAGATAGCTTGCTAATCATGCTTTGCTTGCTCTGCTTCCTTTAGCGAAACATAATACTGTCTCCACTGTAGGTGTCTGCTTGCTGTTGCAGTGAAGGATCTCGGCCATTGTTGGCTGTGTCCCTCACTGAGAGACAGTTTTTTTGTGTGTGTGTGTGTGTCTTTGTATTTGTTGGGCCAAGCTTCCATTGTTTTAAACCAGTCTTAGCTCTTACTCTGATTGTTCTTTGTTTTAAAGCAATCAAAAACAGCTTTTTTTTACACCTTTTGGCCTTTTTGAGACACCATGTCCTTTGGGTGGAATACCCCAAGCAGCTTTCATGACACGGCTTTATGAGTGTATCTTGATCGAGTTGAAGTCATCTGCATTTTTCTCCACTATTATATGTAAACCCATACTCATATCCAGATTATTTGTAAATGAGTATATCTCGCAGGTTACATTTTGATCTCTTACTTATCTGTATTCTGTCTGTACATTTCTGTTAAAGTTAGGAAGTGGGTAGTACAGAGTGAATGGGGGTGGCCAGATGGATAGAATAGCATGCACACATTGATTTTCTAGGGACTGCAGCCAAGCAGTTTCCAACTGGTCCTGTAATAAAAGGTCTGTGCTGGACAATAATCAATCTGCAGTGATTCTTGCCTTCTTGTTAGTACATTCTTTTTCCTGCCCAAGGTTCATGACCTTATTACACCTGATGCATCTGCCAGCAGAGGTTTTAATTGCCCCAGAGAGTACATACACTGCTTCAACAATAATATAACATTGTAAAAAATAAATGTTGTTAGATAAACAGACTACACTGCCTACACAGTGCACTTACAAAATGCTTTGTATGTATATATCACTATGACAAAATATTTCAGGCAAATATTTTTCAAGTTTTACATTTTCTTTTACTTTTGAAATTGCATACACCTCCAGACCAACGAGCTGACAAACTATGTTTAAGTGTTGAAAAGCCTAAGAAGGATTATACCAGAACAATTTATATAATCTTATCATCTACATTTTTGCAATACAACATATTACTTAAAATGTTTAAATTTCATACACAGATTATGTGAAAGTGTAAATTTCCAGGTGCAGAAGTTATGACTTGATCAATTTGGTAAGTATAGAAGTGAGAGTCAAGAGTGCTCCGGCCCACTTACAGAAAACAGAAAATCGGCCCACACTTTGGGAACCACTGGACTAAAGTTTTATCCAAAATGTAACTTTGACTGAGTTTTTATATTTCAGCAGGAGAAATATTTAAGCATAAAACCTATCAAAACAATTTGAGACTATACAATTCAAAGTTTTTGTGAAGAAAGTGCCATCTCTTGGTGACACTCTGCAATTAACTCAAAGGGGTGTGTTTATAGTGGAAAGTAGATAAGCTCCCTGAGAGGAGCAGTTTTAGGTGGTTGTATCTGTATAATCTCTCTTGGGAAGACTAGCTTCTTCCTAAGGCCCACCAATATCTGCCAGTCTTTACAGATTGACAGGATGATATTCCTCCCAGGTGCTTGTCAGTTGCTTGGAACATGCTGCCAGCTTTAACAAATCATAATTTGATCATTGTGCCACCTGAAGTGTCCCTGGGACAGTGCCACTTTGCATCCTGACAGGATATACTGGAGACTTGCCACGCTGTTCCCAGATAGTAGGCAGATTACTTGACTACCAAACCACCAGGTGTTGCTCCAGCCTGGAGACTTCATCCACTACCATGGTCTTCCGACCTTTCTTGCTGGCTTTGGACCAGAGCTGTCATGACGCTCCCCAACCTAGTCCAGTACGTCCAGTTTGAACTGCCCCATCAGTTCCTGATGTTGGAGGCTGCAGTGGCATGACTGACCTCAACTTGCACCTTCCACTTCCAGCCTGTGCGAATGGTAATGTTTGTCCTCCATCTGAGAGCATCCACAGAGGCTTTCAGTTTCATAGCAAGGTGTCACAACCTGGCTCGTAAGGCCGTGACAAAAAGAGTGGGCACACCATTTGCCAATTTAAAAGGGTTTTATCGAACAAACTTAAACAACATAACTAAAGACAGATGAGGTGTGGGAATCAGTAACTCAGTGGTGTAGGGTGTGCATGTGTGTAGAGATGTTTGTAAGTGTTGTGAATGCAGCAAATAACAAAAACCTAAAGGAAAACAAAGGTAACACAAACCATACTGACAACAAGCTGGTGCACAGCACCCAGAGGGAAGTTCCTGCCTCAGATTTATAACCTGGGAGCACAGGGCCCAGGTGTTCCCAGTTGGCACTGACGATCCCTGCCCTGTCCATCAAAGACCTGAAACACCTGAAGAATGTAAACAGGCAGGGGTCGTCACAAAGGCGTACCTTCTCCTGCCTCTACCCTGTAGTGATGGACTTCAGTGGAAGCTCTAACATATTCCTGCCAAAGAGACCCATATCAGAGAAGAACCGGGGCAAGCCCAGCCACTTTTGAAGGTAGGTGTTAGCTGTGCTGTTCATCCTGCCAAATTCTCATATGGGAATTTTGCAGACCTTCAATGGCCACATCACCCGTCCAGACTCTGGATACTGTGGCTCCTCTGAAAAAGAAAGCTTCAAATCAGAAGTACCTGACTCCATGGCGTAACTCACAAACACACAGCTTAAAGCAGATAACCCAGAAGCTGGAAAGGAAATGGCATCTCACTAATTTAACTTCTTCACACACTAAGGTTAATTATAGAGTTTTACAGGGTTCTGTGCTAGGACCAATTCTAACTACACTATACATGCTTCCCTTAGGCGGCATTATTAGAAAGCATTGCATACATTTCCACTGTTATGCAGATGATACCTAGCTTTATCTGTTAATGAAGCCAGATGACACACATCAGTTAGTTAAACTGCAGGAATGTCTCAAAAACATAGAACTTTTTTTTTTTTTTTGTATTTACACAGTATTTCTAAAATTAGAAACATCCTGTCTCAGAGTGATGCTGAAAAGCTAGTTCATGTATTTATTACTTCTAGGCTCGATTATTGTAATTCATTATTATCAGGCTGTCCTAAAAGCTCCCTAAAAAGACTTCAGCTGCTGCAGTGAGAGTACTGACAGGGACTATAAAAAGAGAGCATATTTCCCCCATATTGGCTTCTTTTTATTGGCTCCCTGTTAAATCCAGAATAGAATTTAAAATCCTTCTCCTCCTCCTTCTTTCAGGCCCCTCTTCTGTGGAACCAGATCCCATTTTGGATTTGGGAGACAGATATCCTCTCTATTTTTAAAATTAGGCTTAAAACGTTCAGTTTTGATCACGCTTATAGTTAGGGCTGGATTCAGTAACCCTGAGCCATCCCTTAGTTATGCTGCAACAGGCCTAGGGTGCTGCTTTACTGACTTTGAGTTGTATTTCTGAATGAATGAACATAAGCTACTGACGCTGTATATTTCTAAATGAGATAAGGACTCTTTCAAAAGTTGACCACTCTTCAGTGAAAAGTAGAGTGTCATGTTATTCTCAATACATGATCTAACAGCATACATAACATGAATGTAATCTGTTCCATTTGGTAATGTGTGTAGACATCACTGGGAGCAGATAGTGGAAACTTGACAGCTTTTTCATGCAGCTGCGCAATGTTCTGCAACCACATAGCTGCACCCCTGTACCAGACTCTATACTGTTTACAGCTCTGCATGCCAGCTGTTCCACCACTTCTGGCCTGCACAAGTGGCTTACAAAGATGGTGCAGACAACGAACACAGGTGGGTTTAGGTTAAAACATATCAAGGTTAGATTCTAACAGGGAGCATAAAAGAAACGCTGTGCACTCTAGTGTGAGCTACATTTTCACGAGTGTGTTCATAACTTTTCCTTTGTGTGACCAATGACAGAGTTATAAATTATGAATGCCTTGTATATTTCTTCTCTCGTTTTTTATAGGGCCATCACGTAACCAACCTATGATGGCATCTGGAACTAAAATAAGGCAGGTGCAACCCCAGCTTCTCATTGCTGTTGTATTAGATGGGTTGTCTGAGCTGACTCCATCTGAATTTGAGCCTGTCCCATTTGGCTCACCCATGTTGTGCCACTGTCCACCCATAAGGTCCAGTGACCTCATTCTGCACCACATGGCTCCAGACTTTCCGGCCCTTACTTTGATGCAACACAGTTTTTCTAAGCTTCATTTTGTCCTGAGTTTACATCAGCTTATGCATCTCCAGTGTATCAATGTGTCACAACAAATGTCCTGGGGGATTGAGAAGGGAACCAGGCAGCAGTCCAAATGTCCTGCACAGGCACAGCTATGCAAACCGAGGCTGATTGTCAGTCCGTTTTGAGATAGCGTGGAGAGGAGCGCAGAGCACAGTTCTGCAGTGAAGGCCCTGATCCTCAGAGGATCCACAAAGCAAACTGCTGCAATGAAGCGTGGTGTGCTAGTGGAGTTTGAAAAACTGGCAAACTATGCTGAACTGATGCGTGTTATCCTTGTTAAGCCTTTTAACCTTAAACTTAACGTGCTGTCGGTGGGATGTGTTATTCACCCTGACACGCCACATCTTGGGGCCAGTCGTCCAGGTGGTAGGGTGTATGATCCTTAAGAGTCACATCCACTTGGACTTATTGAGATGAAGAACAGCATAATGGAGTAGAATGACTATGCTAGTGTGGACCAACCACACAGATACTACTGGCATTTACATGGCCAAATAGCAATTATGGGAGTGACTTTGTCCCTGATGCTCAGAAAAGACTTAACTGTGGCATAATGACACATTCATTAGACCTGTATCACATTTAACACATACATGGATGTGTACCTTGCATTACACTGAACTATTTTTATAATCTCTTAATCTGTTTATACCTTTTTGCCAGGTCCTTGTGGTAAGATTTGCTGAAATGTAATTTACTGTTGGTTAACTCTTACATAATTGGTTGATTATATAAAAATGTTGATTATATAAATACTAAAATTTGTAAAAGGCTTCAAAACCAGCCACAGGATAAAATAAAAGGATGCTGTGTTTGGTCCAAACTTTAAAGTCAAATCATATATTGAAGTTAAATATTCAAAGAGGAAAAACTTTCATATTTCAAGAGCAAATTCACATAATATATAAGAATATGAAATTATTTATGAAGATGAGGAAACCATGAATTATTTACGTATCATTTACACAACATTCCTTCATTAATTTTCCAAAACAAAAAGGTCCTTGATAATTAACACAAACACAACAGTTGAGCCAGATCTCATTCACACTTCTAATCACTGTGAGTGGCACAGGGGAGTCTTAGATGTAAATCAACTTCACTCTAGTTATTACTTTTTTCCACTATAATTCTGACGCGGTTAATGTTTTAGATATGTTCAGTTTACTGCCTGCTGAATTGCCCTGAACACTTGAAAAATGGGATGATGGGTTCAGCCCTGACATCAGCAAAGAGGTTTTGGAAAAGCAATCCTTTGTCTGCCATTATTCCGTAGCTCCAGCAAGGGAAGGATCCTCGTGATCTCCTTACTGGAGATGCAGCAAGTACACAGAGGTGAGATGAATTTCACCTAACTACTGGCAGAAAATCCAATCAGCACTTTCAATGCTGTCCTGTTCTTATAATTGGAGAGTGTTTGTCTCTAGGGCATTCTCTGTGCAATATTAGGGCAGTACCTCTGGAATTTGAGGGTGGGCTTGACCTTTTTCCTGCTTAACCAGATTGGAAGTGAGGAGAGCATGATGAATAGATAATTGGTCCAGGTGATGGCAATTCTGCTGACCATGGTAATGTTCACATTAAACATAATAGCAAAGAGCTGCACCTTTATAGCAACAGCAGCTCTTAAGGAGTACATCAAAACTCATCTATTAATGGCATGCTGCAAGGGGGGCTGGGTTCTAGTTAGGCTTCCTCACCTACCATCATCGCTTTGGTCCAGTATGCCAGTTAACACTAGAACTCCCAGGATTTTAGAACTACTACGACTCCCATAGGTGGTCATTTTGACCACCATACATTATTTGCTTAAATTTACAATAAATCAATATCATATGTATAAATATAATTTATAATCAACAAAAACATCGAAGAATACATGGATCTGTAATGTTACCAATCAACTAAAGATAGTTATGGGATGGAACATCAGTGTGTGTAGATTCTCAGACATCACAGTCATGGTTTTCTCAAAAGCTCAAAAAAAAAAAAGGTGAGTGGACTTCTTTAAATTTTTTTGAAGTCGGTTCCCCTCTTATCCAAGAAACTTCTTCAGGTTTCTCCACCAAAAGTTGGAGAATCCCAGATATTTAAACCCTAGTGGGCGTTATCCCATTTGGAGGTGGTCACTGACCCACTATCATTCATGTGCTGTTGCACACAAGCTAAGATGTAAAAAAAAGGTGTGGGTCATTACCACCAACGTTTTCAGGTGGACCCACTGTGTGGGGGGGGGGGGGGGGGGGGGGGGGGGGGGGGGGG
>JAVDPK010001941.1:174120-185783 GCA_034780415.1 Cichlasoma orientale
ATAGTTATGTTTTTGGGGACTGGGAGCTGTATTCAAAGAATAGTCAGTTTTCATCTTGAACTGCTCCTCCCTACTTCAAAAGAAACGTTGATTCAAAAAACTGACACCTCTTTCTGTTTCATCCTTAGATGCCAACTCAACTGAATTTGACCCAGAAACAAAACATCCTGTGGTAAGTGTTATGCAGTGCAAAAATTCAATTAAATTTATATAGCACCAAATAACAACAGTCGCCTCAAGGCAGAAATAACCCGACTCCTGCGTGCACCGTAACTGCATTATATTGAAATCCTTTCATTTTAACCTTTGCAGGTGATTGATATGCCAGAACACAACCCCGGGCAGATGGGTGGCACCATGAGGCTTGGAAAGAGACGGACCATTTTCCAAACCAGCAACAGCATACTACGTAACTAAAGCTTTTAGTTCAGTCAGCTGGTGATGCATTTGTTGCTCTGTGCTTACAGCTCTTCTGTATTCCAGGAAAGCTTTATGGAGATGCAGAATATGTGGATGAACGGCACAGGCATCGATTTGAGGTAATGCTGACCTCCATAATTCATTATCATAAAAAAAAAGAAATTATATTATACATTGAAGAGGAGACAGGAAAGCAGGGGAGAAAGAGAGAGTGGGGGAAGATACGCAGCAAAGGCCCCCGGGTCAGAGTCAAACCCGGGTCACTACATTTAGTCTTCGGGCATATTGCCGCCTGCTCAACCTGTTAGCCATTAAAATAAAAACTTTGTGTTTGTGAACAGGTCAACCCTGAGCTTAAGAGCCACTTTGATGAGAAGGGCTTCCGCTTTGTAGGCCAGGATGTGGAAGGAGAGAGGATGGAGGTCATTGAGCTTGACGGTACAGAAAACCAAACAATTTTCAGGGTTTTCATATAACAACCTTTTCCGTGTACCCTTCTGCACACTCCACTTTTTAAAAAATATTTTCTCCATTTCCAGATCACCCATATTTCATTGGAGTGCAGTACCACCCCGAGTTCACCTCCCGCCCCATCAAGCCATCACCCCCCTACCTCGGTTTGTTGCTTGCCGCTGCCGGGAAGCTGCAGAGCTACTTACAGAAAGGCTGCCGTCTGTCTCCACGGTAAACAGATTACACGTCTCGGTTTGCTCATGCGCTAAAGGTGTGCACGCTGAGGACTAATTGAGGACTGCTTTTGTGCCACACAGGGACACATACAGCGATCGGAGCGGCAGCAGCACACCCGACTCTGAGATATTGGAACTGAAATTGCCCTCTCTCTCAAATGAATGACCGATCTGCGGAAGACATATTTTAACACATTACTTATTAACTAAGCCTGCTACCCTCAAACGTTGGACTCACTGGAAAACTATACTGTAGACATGTTGTGATACTGGTAAGGTTGGCATTTCCTTCAGTGCAGCTGTGGATTATGCTATGGAGCTTTCAGCTCTAGAGCAAACTACACTGGAGATCAAAATTAGACAACAACGTATGAACACTTGATTTTTTCAGAAATGATGTAACCTACATTGATCAGCATTTGAAGGATTTTGTGTAAGGGGTACACCATGCCACTAGAACAGTGTTTTACAAAATAACCAAAGTATATCAACATAAAACCTTTATTTTGTAAAAAATGTGATCATAATTAGATAACAGCAATGACTGTAACACGGAGTAAGATTACAACTATATTTTCTGAAGGTTACAACAGTAATCAGTAGGAAGTGTACAGGCCTTTGCTTCAGCACATCTGCGCCACAGGACATCACTAGTCTCACACTGCTCTGCTGTGATTTTGGTCCACTCTCTTCCACAGTTCTGTGACTGTTGTGGGTTTCTTGGCCATAACTTTGTCACCAAGGATTTTCCAGAGGTTTCTATTGGGTTTAGAGCAGGACTCTGGGCTGGCCATTTCATTGTTTCAATTTTTTCAGTTTCAAGTAACCGCTTTACCCGTTTGGTTTTGTGACAGGGAGCATTGTCCTGCATGAAAACTGCTGGCTGATTGAGTGATGAACACAAGAAGAAGGTTCTGATACACGCTTGCATTCACTCTGCCATGTAGCTGTATGAGAGGTCCAACTCCTGCTGCCGAAAACATTGCCCAAACCATGACATTTCCTCCTCCACCTTTCACTGACTTCTTTAAACACTTTGGGTTCAGTCTTTCCCCAGTTTGTCGACGAACATGTTTCCCATCAGACCCAAATATATTAAACTTGCTTTCATCACTAAAATGAACTCTGGGCCACTTCTCTTCTGTACACACAGCGTGCTCCTCAGCAAATGTGAGTCTAGCTTTTTGATCCTTTCTGCTAATGAGAGGTTTGGTCACTGCAGAGTGGGCTTTCAGTCCAAATGCTCTTAAACGACGAGACAGATCCTTACCCTGTTCAGTGTTGAACAGATTACTCATGGAGATTCTCCGCATTATCCTGTCCTCTTTTGCATTTGTCTTTTGAGGGCGACCAGCCTTCTTGGGGGACTTGAATGAGTTTGTGATGTTGTAAAGATGCAATATTCTAGAAATCACAGACTTGGAGTGACCAACTTCTCTTGCTATGGCTGATGGGGTCACCCCTTTGGCCCTCATCTGGACAACCTGCTGTCGGAGGGTTTCAGTCACTTTGGAGCGGCTCACCATTTTTGCAAAGTCTGTGAAAACTGGAAATCTAGGCTGTAAAATAGGGTTTGTCAGATAATTAAGGAAATTGGCACCAGGTGCCAGATTAACACCAATAACTTGCAGGTATCTGAAAGTTCTCTAATTTTGATCAGTGTTCTTTTTCAATTATATCATTTAAGTTTTTTATGCTGTGCATTAGAATATATACATTTTATGAAATAAGCTTAGAATACTGTTATTTTACTCCTGTTAGGATGATTTCACATAGAACTACAGAATGACCTTAACATTTAGGAAACTGTTCTAATTTTGATCTCCAGTGTATACTCATGAAATTTAAGAAAACCACCACTGACAATCTTAATTTTCAAATAAAACCTAACAGTATTCATACTTTAAATTTCTGTAAATGTTACAGAACACACTAAACTGTCCTTAATTGGATTTTCAGTTGTCACTCGTTTCATACACCTGCACTTATGTGTAGGTTAAAAAATAAAATAAAAGCCATGGGATGGGTAAGCTGGAAAACAATTCAACACGTACAGCTGAACAGCTACACAAATTCTGTTGTGTTCCTAATGTACTTATTTGACTCATCCAAATTTATGAGTGTCATATGGTGATGTTGGGCTATTGTGTTCCTTAAGGTCATCTACTGCAGGGATACAAAATAGCAAATGTGATTATATGGTGACAAATCTTCCTTCATGTTGACTTCTACAAGAATTGCATTTCCATATGCTGCTGTGAAGCTGTTACATTTGTTGCTGTTGCAGATCTAGTACCATTTAGTTCACCGTTACTGTAGCCTTAACATAAATATATGTACTACAGACTTTTGCAGCTCATTTTATTGTCTGTTCTTATGTATGTTAAAGACAACGAAAAACACGAGGTTCCAGAGGTAGAAGTGTCAGTTTTATTTACATTCTGTAATAGTCACATTTACAGAGTTAATATTTGATTACAGCTTCCTTAAAAGGAGCAATTACACCACATTTACACTTGAGGTGCAAGTCGGTCGACTGCAATAGTGTTGCCACCTGGTTGGACAGTCTGCAGCAGTTCAGTCATGGGCATGCCATTTCCCTCCGACCTGAAAAATAAAGAGCTCCACTTTAGTCAAAGTCAGTAACCTTTTGTTAACACATTCGTTACTCTGATCTCAGTCCCATATCCGCAAGCTTCATCCAACAGTCCACACTGTATTATGAGGTCATCATAGATCAAATCATCATTTGTGACCAATTTTAGCATATACATACCTGTAAGTTCCATGTAAATGCCTTTAGCCACAGCACACTACCAGATCAGCTCATATAGGCAGACAGATGCCTAAAACAAATAAGATAAATGGAAGTTACAAGTAGCACATTAGTTTATTTTTCAAACATATCTGTAGGACAGCTGAGTGGCTGCTGATGGCAGAGAGAGGCCACAGCAGTCAAAGACCACCCTGTTTTCTTGCATGCACTTGGAGAACCTGGAGCTACAAACAAGCTCTGGTCCTTAGGATAGCATGCTGCAACATGGACTAAAGAGACAAATATATATATAAATTTACCTGAGTGAGCAGGTTTCATCCACCAAACTTGGTCATCCATAAATAACGTCTATATTCACCTGAACAGGAGATAATTGGGTTAGTTTTCTTGCTTTAAAAAAAAAAAAAAAATTCAGTGAATCCCCATTAAGTCTTAATAAATATGGCTCAGGAATTACAAGTCTCAATCAAGACTAGATCAGTGAGGGCAAGTTTGTCATCACAGCCAGGATTGTTTCACTTAAGTGTTGCTCAACAAGTTACCTTCATGTTGTCCTCTCATTTGATGCTTTTGTCCTTACACCTTTGGCGTCACCCAAATGCCTGCAGGACGACATGGCAAGTCAGCATCACATTTCTGAATGTTTGATAGACTAATCGTGTTATTAGTTTTAATATGTCCTTCCCCTAAATGTTGCTGGAACAGTTATTTTCAAAACTGAGCAGCGACCGTCGGTGAAAGTCTTCATCTCGGCTTCCTTTTGACCGTTCACTGCTACATGGGAGCATGAATGGCTTCGATAGGAGCCTTTTAAGAACATGAGCTCAGAAATAAAGACTCACCTGCATCCTGTATGGTGGGAGACTTGGCTGAGCCGCCTTTTTAAGTTAACCCTATAAAGACAAATACAATAATGAAAATGGAGCCAGAGTAATTTACAGAGCTACTGTCAAGTTATTCAAATGGCTCCAACATGAAGATGCGTTGCAATGGCACTACTAACGCTCCTGTCAGAGGAGCATTACAAACTTGATATCACACAGCCACAGATTTAGTCTTTGCAGTATTAAAATGCCACTTATGAAAACCGAGTGCTGAAAAAAACCTAGCCACGTGGTACAAAAGCATTAGCGTGCAAGCTATGCTATAGCTAGTCCTTAGCATGGTCATCAAAGCCGGGACACATCTACTGCTGCCGAGTTTCCACTTTTCCGGCAAGTCAGAGATATGCGTGTTTGATAAATAACACACAATGGTGTTACTTTAGGCCATTAGCTAGCCAGGCGTTACGGTCGTAGATGCACAAGCTAACATGAGGTTGTTCATCCGCTAGCGCTTTTGGTCATTATTAGTTAGTTATACCATTAATATCTGTGTCGAGATTGACGGGATCCAAAAGCTACCCGTAATTACTGTAAATATATGTACATATATGATTTTACTTAGCGACGAGACCAAAAAAAAAAGGCCTTACCGAAATTCTTTCTTGCGGGACATCTGCACGTTTGGAAGACTCAAAGAGGAAGAGAGAGAGCAGGAGGCCCACTGCTGTTATATATATGCACGCTGGAGTCCGGCGGCGGCCGCTGATTGGTGCGCAATGCGCATGACTCACGCGGACCGGTTGAATAATGGGATATGTAGTATATTGTTCTTTTTAGGAACGCCTTTTCTTTTTTTTTCTTTTCTTTTTTTTTTTGAAGTTTACTACCACTCAGGCACATCCCCGCAAACACAAACATAGACGTTTACTCTCAGCAAGCCACACATTTTTCACAGAAAACGGCAGAACAAGACATACAGTGTGCAGTTAGAGGAATATGCTGTGAAGCCAGACCATCGTTGGAAGTGACTATAGGCTACTTCAGAACCACGGACAGCAACACATCCCTGCGTATGTGAGGTTTGCGATTTTGAGATGTCAGCAGTGCAATAAAATAGGTACAAAATGCTCTTCCGTGGCCGTGGAGGTCTTTTAAGAACACTTGCTGCAAACCGTGACCAACATAGATTTCATAATATATGGCTTAACTATAACACGAGTTCTTTTTTCTGCTTAAAACCCCTTTAAGATCCTTTAATAACATAAACTGGCCAAATCAGGGCTGTGGCGGGTTTATGGGAGTGAAATCCCGACTAGTGGAGCATAGGTAAATCTATCACATGATTGCTGCGACCGCTCTGTGCTCCGCGTCTCTTCCTGAACAGAAGGCAGCAGCAGCAGCCGGGACTCCATGTAAACACGCCGCGCACAGGGCTTTGTTTCACACACACACACACACAGACACACACGCTCCGCAGGTATCTCCCCTCTAGTCATGCCATGGATATTTTGTGGCAATACCAGTTCCGAATCATTCTACTCGGGGATTCCACAGTGGGCAAGTCCTCGCTGCTGAAGCGTTTCACGGACGGGATTTACAGCGATGTGGCGGACCCGACGGTTGGGGTAGATTTTTATGCCCGCTCGCTTGAAATCGAGCCCGGGGTGAAAATAAAGCTCCAGCTCTGGGACACGGCCGGCCAGGAACGATTCAGGTACAGTGGAGCTAAAATACAGCTTAAATAAGATATCTGTGAGCTGAGTATATAGCCATCATCCTTCAGAGTGGTTTTCGGTTAATAATGGAGAGGCCTCGGTTTAATGTCGTGTTTGGCTGCTATTCTCGAACCCTTTAAATTCAATGAGGGTCATTGCCCGTCCCATTGGCATGTAATGAAATGAGTATAGACAGTAGAGAAAGGGGGCCAGGAGAAGATTATATGATGCCCTGACCTGCATAACTACACGGCATATCGACTTGCATCATTCTTTCACGGATGATGGGCAGCCTCCTCATATTTAGGCCCCAGTTTGATTCCCTCAGATACAGTTTCCATGCCATCGCAGGGATGACAAGTCCCTGTCCAAATCTAGTTCGTTTCTTTCATTCATCTGTCCTGTTGCTTGTGCTGCTTTTTACGTCTTCCTGCTGTTATGGATAATTTCCTTTGAAGAACTCCCGCGTCTGGAGAAGCTCTTAGATCTGCTTTCCCTTTTGAAGCTTCTGAGGGTGTTTTCCTCCAGGCTTCACTACACTTAAAGTCTTTCACTTCTGCCTGTCTGGCTGTGGAATCTGTAGTTTTTAACACACCAAATGCAGAGATTAGAACCTGTATGTGCATATATGTTCATAAAAAAGAAACTAATATGCAGCAGATGTTTGATGGACCCAAATGACCCTTTGTTTAGTGTCTTATTTGGTGAAAGTGGATTAATTTCCATTTAAATGGGCATTTATTTATCTCCAGCTTGGAAATTAAATATATTAAACTTAAAAAAAAAATATTCAAGTTTTGACTTCATAACATTACAGAAATAATTTTAATAGGCCAGCAGAGACAGACATTCATAGCAAGATGACTTAGATGCATTTGTTGGACTTGTACTTGATTGCAAAAAGTGAAGCCCCAAATGCTGGCTTTATTGTCAGATTATTCATTCAGCCATTCATTGACACATTGTCATCATAAATGAGGTTCTGTCACCATTCTCTAATCTTGACATAGATTTAAATTGCCTTGGTTTCTTGCCCCAACTAAGAAACAAACAGGTGCTCTTACAGTGCGGGAAATAATTATTTGATCCCCTGCTGAATTTGTAAGTTTGCTCACTTATAAAGAAATGAACAGTCTCTAATTTTTATGTTAGATTAATTTTAATGGCGAGAGACTGAATATCAACCAAAAATTCAGAAAAAACAACACCTCACATTAAAATTATAAATTGATTTGTATGTGAAATAAATGTTTGATCCCCAAGCAAAACATGACTTAGTACTTGGTAAAGAAACCCTTGTTGGCAAGCACAGCGGTAAGATGTTTCTTGTGGTTGGTCACCAGGTTTGCACAGATCTCAGGAGGGATTTTGTCCCACTCCTCTTTACAGAAACTCTAAATCCTTCAGGTTTCTTGGCTGCTACTTTGTAATTCAAAGCTTCAGCTCCTTCCACAGATTTTCTATTAGACTGAAGTCTGGAGACTGGGAAGGCCACTCCATGACCTTAATGCCCTTCTTCTTTAGCCACTCCTTTGTTGCCTTGGTGGTATGTTTTCGGTCATAGTCGTGCTGAAAGACCCACCCACAATTCATCTTCAGTGTTCTGGCTGAGGGAAGGAGGTTCCTGATTTTAGGATACATGACCCTGTCCATTGGCCTCTAAATGCAGTGAAGTCTTCCTGTACCCTTAGCAGAAAAACAGGCCCAAAGCATAATGATTCCACCTCCGTGCTTGACTGTTGGGATGGTGTTCACTGGGTCATACTCAGCATTTCTTTTCCTCCAAACATCGAGTTGATGCCAGAGAGCTCAATTTTGGTTTCATCTGACCACACCACTTTCTCCCAAGCCTTCTCTGAATCATTTAGATGTTCACTGCAAACTTAAGATGGGCCTGTACATGTGCCTTCTTGAGCAGGTAAACCTTGCGGGCACTGTAAGATTTCAGTCCATTATGGCGCAGTGTGTTACCAATGGTTTTCTTGGTAACTGTGGTCGCAGCTGCCTTCAGATCTTTAACAAGCTAGTTTTGGGCTGATCTACCACCTTTCTCATGATCATCCTCACCCAATGAGGCAAGATCTTTCATGGAGCTCCAGACTGAGGGGAATTGATGGTCATTTTAAATTTCTTCCATTTCTGAATAATCGCACCAGCAGTTGTCACTTTCTCACCGAGCTTTTTGCTGATGGTGTGCTTTAAATACATAACGAGCTGAGATCAGGAGTATCTGTAATTGATTGACTGACTTTGCTGTGTGCCACATGGTCACACAGCCAATCTGTGGGAGCCAGAATTCTGGCAGGGTTGTTGATCAAATACTTATTTCACTCAATGAAATGCAAATCAATTTACAAAATACGTTATGTAATGTATTTTTCTGAATTTTTGGATGATATTCTGTCTCTTCATTAAAATGAAACTGCCATAAAAATTAGAGACTGTTCATCTCTTTGTAAGTGAGCAAACTTACAAATTCATTAGGGGATCGAGTTATTATTTCCCCCATTGTATTCTATTATTTATTGTAAAATGGCTAATCAAATAAGTAATATCATCTGAATGGGAGGGCCAGCGAAAACATATTTACTTCCAGTGATCTTACTAATGTAAAAACACTATTAAAAAAGCTTTGAAAGGAAAATGTGTGATTTTTAGTGGTTAGCTTGCAGATAGACAGCTGAAAGACTTAAAAGATAGTTTGCAACTTCTTTCCTTGACTCACCTGGAAATCATGTCTGAGAATTGATTTGGGATTGTGTCAAATGTGACTTGAAATTTTCTTAGTTCCACTGTTTTAATACCTGAGCTGCACTTCAGGCCTTTCTTCAAAGGATTTAAGCTTGTTTTTCCATAACCTAACAAATGACTGGTACTAGCATTTTTCTGCTCTAATTGAGCACTTTTTACCACAAGTCTCATTCACCCCCACACACACACACGCCAATGAACGCATCACGCAACTTGGGTGTAGTATCTTGCCCATGGGTACTTTGGCATGCAGATTGGAGGAGCTGGGGAACAAACCACCAGTTTTCTGATTGGTGGGCAACCTGCTCTACCTCCTGAGCCACAGCTACCCCTATATTACATCTACAATAGACTTTTCTACAAAGACTCTTCAAATCATCTGAAGATACCACTTGAGCCTTGTTTGTTTGGTTTGACCAAAGTTGATTTGACTCAGGATTTGACTTGAGACTTGCTTTGATGGTTCATAAGAGAGGTTCAAGGTGTTTAGAAGTAATAAGCCTAGATAACTTTGTCCTTGGTTACTAACACCAGTAATGTGTTTGTCCACCAGGTCTATCACAACATCATATTACCGCAACTCTGTAGGTGGGCTACTTGTCTTTGATCTCACCAACCGCAAAACCTTCGACCACGTGAGGGAATGGCATAAGGAGGTGAGTGAGCACATCCTGCCTCACCACATGGTCTACATCCTCATCGGCCATAAGAGCGACCTCAACAAGGACCGCAAGGTGAGCAGGGATGAGGCGGAGCAGCTGGCTGCCGAGCTGGGAATCCGCTATGTGGAGACATCAGCCAAGTGCAACAGCAATGTGGACCGGGCCTTTGAGCTGCTGACCAGAGACATCTACGAGCTGATGAAGATGGGGGAGATCGTCACCCGAGATGGCTGGGACGGCGTGAAGAGCGGCCTCAGTGCCAAGGTCCTCTACCCTGCAGAGAATGAAGAGGAACTAGCAGCTGTGTCAGCTGAAAAAAGCTGCCACTGCTGACTGAGAACTCTTTGTGTCCCAACACCATCCTGTCACACCAAGAGCTCACTTTGTCTCACAGCCGTCCATCAGAACCAAGTCACTCAGACTTAGCACCCTGTGATATCACCATCCATCACTTCCTCACCTTGTGCTTCGTGCCCCGTCTGTGTGTTGGTTTTTCTGAGAGCTGGGATTATTTTTGATCAGGGCGCTAGAGTAACTACTGATGTGTATCTCTTAGGAAAGTTGTATTGTTAATTCGATATGATGTAGCGTGAGTCGAGTTGTTTTGAGCCTCGTTCGGCTCAAAAAACCGAAAACATGCCAGTGTGATCAGGTCTTGTGGATTAAAGTGTAGCCAGTACTCCTTTTCATAGCAATGGAGCTAAAGGACTGCTAAGCTCAAGAAAGTACAAATGGACTATTATGGTCTGGCATCACCTACATTTCGTATGGTACTATTATGGGTTTCTACTTGTCAAAGTTTGTGCAATGCTTTGCCTGCAGTCTTTAGTGACTGAAATATTGTAAATAATAGTTAAATCTATACAGACAAGAGCTTAATACATAGTGTGAACAGACACAGTGCACTCTGAAATAAGTGTCACCATATTAAATCCATGTGCTCCTCCTGCTTCTGTAAGCTGTGCGCGCACTTATGCCAAATTGATTTAAACCTTTGATCATTCTGTGAGCAGATGAATAATGTTCCTTTGTAAAAAAGCTAGAGATTATTTGTAGTAAAGGCGTATACATGAATATAGATTATTGCAATTAGAGTAGGCGGTCCCATTTAGGTATTTGTATGACAACATAAGCAGCAGCAGGAAGTGTGTCAAAGGTTCACCTCTGAGTCATCAGACCTTTAACAATGACAGAAAAAAAGAGTTTGAGGTTGGCCTTCAGCTGCATGCAGCTTCAACAAATCCGTATTAAATGCTCAGTTCTCAAAGATAACATCACATTCAGGCTCTAGGTGGTGATAACTGCCAACTCGTTTACTGACATAGATGGATGTGTTACTTTATGTGCTGTTCAAGATGTGTAAAAGAACTGAAGTCCAAATACATAGCATCATACACAGCAGAAGCTAATGACCTTTGACATGGTTATTGCAGCCTTCTAAACTGGCTTAAGATCAGCTTATCTGGGCTATCAGCAGGCCAGCAAATGTCATATTGTGAAACCATGGCGTTGGATTCTCACTCACATTTTGTGCCACATATTTTTTTGCTGTACAAATGATCCATAAAAACATTATTGCAGACCCTTAAAAGTAGACCTACACATCTTTGGGGAAATGTTTAATAGATTTTTTTTGGGAATTAGGAGGAAAATGGCAATTACCCTAGCTTAACATAAAGACTTAGGCAGCTCAAGAAAAGTAATGCAAATAAATTTTATATTTATTTGCTTAAACAGTCGCCTCAATGAGCTTTATATTGTAAGGTAAAGACCCTACAATAATTACAGAGAAAACCCAACAGTCAAAATGACCCCCTATGAGCAAG
>JAVDPK010001941.1:190331-222525 GCA_034780415.1 Cichlasoma orientale
GCTTTGCCTCCTCCAATATGGCGGACACACAGTTACGTCGCATCAGCGGGCCGAACCAGTCAACGAGGTATCTATGTGTATATATCTATGCCTGCAGCACCCAATGGCAGCCAACAATGTCAGAGCGCCCCGCCTTTATTACCCATCATGCTCTACGACGCCCAAATCTAATTTTCCAAATACAGACAAGTTTTGATGTCCACCGGCTTAATGCGTATATCAACGTGAGAGTGAAGGCTGTTTTGCCGTTTGAGGTTATACAAAACATTATGAAACATTGCAGCATGTTAAACATCATGAACCTTGAGTGAGGAAGAGGTTTCCTCTGGTCAGGTCGTGGGAAGTCGTCACTACTGTTTAAAAAGGGCTTCTGCTGTGTTTAGCACAGGAGAGGTGGGGTTTCCACTTCTTCTGCGGAATCGCCATCAAGAGATTTCGGAAGCATAATTTTTAATCCTGGGGTTGCTGATGATCGTCTGTCTCGGCGCCCCCATTAAAATTGTTGAATAAAACCGGAAAAGTAGCCATACACTCACATTCTGTATTAATACATACATCTAACATTTGCTGGAGGTACTCAAAACATGGCATTAATTTCTGGGAGCGATCGTGGTAGTAGAAATTATTTCTAAGTGAAATTACACTGCCAATGTAACACAAAGAGAACACTTAGTAGGAGAACATAAAAGTCTTTGAGGTATGACCAGATAAATTATATGTTAAGGTATTACTAGCTTGAATATTCTTGCCAGCATATATAAATTCGCTAATAAGCAGGCGCAGCGGTGGTGAAAGCGGTAAAAAGCTGCGGTTTGCGCAGGGTTTGCAAGAGCGTGAAAACAGGGCGAGCGCTGTTCAGCAGGAAGTCGACCTATATCTACCAAGTGCGCATGCTCCGCAGCTCTTCTGTATCTAGGGATGCGTTTGTCTTCATAAAACGGTAAGAACGAGCTAATTTTTACTGTGTGTGTTTTAAATATACATGGCTGTAAAATACCGGCTCCTCTTATCACACAAGCTGTAGTTTTAGCGGGGTGGGGTTGGGTACATTGCGGAGGGGGGTTCAGTCAGCCAGGCTCGTACTGAATGGAGGGGCAACGCCGTCGCCGTGCCGTTGTTTGCTGTACGTGCCGCCGCACAGGGAGACGTCATTTTGAGGGGGAGCGGAGAGTTAAAATGCAGAGTTACGAAGGGACGTACGGTTCATAGACAAGCGGCACGTAGCCGTCACACTGTAAATGCAAAGCTTTACCGTCTCGGACAGTGGAGTTCACGTTATTGTTCGGATTCCCACACATGAAGTTACGCCCTTGTGTTAGCAGTAATGGCTACCGCCGAGCCTAGTCTGAGGAGCTCCAACAGCGAAAAGTAGTCAGCTGGCTACGGTGGTAGCGATAAACAAGCCAACTTAAAAAAAAGAGAAAAAGTAATTTATCTCATTTATCTACAACAAAACGGATGGATGTAGTTTTAGTTGCGCTGTGAATGGGTTAGAAACCCCTTGTTGGTTAGTACCCTCGAAAACACGCAAAACTGCGGTTTCTACTCCCTATCGGCCGTGGGGAAAAACCCGCACTGTACTGAGAACATCGCTCAGTTTTAAAGCAGCTTTGCTTCGCCGGTTATCGTGGTTTCACGTTTCAACACAGCTTTTGAACATTTCCCAGCCTGTTATAATCTTGTGTGTGACCCTTACGCACACCAGCAAACCGTTACATCTATTAACCCACTTAATATTGCTCTCACATACGTGGACTAGACAGACCTTTACTAAAATATGGAGTTCTTTGAATAAGTTTGTAAAACTTCACCTAACGCTTACTGATATCAATGAACTGGCCGATTTATGTTATATGAAGTGAGTCAACAATAAAATAACATTTCTAAATTAAGTTTGGCTGATATTTTTGTTAATGGCTGGTGGAGTAAAATGACTTCAACTAATGTCAGTTGCAATGATTCCCAAAGTGTGGGCCATAAAGGTGAAGGTAGTACAGGTGGTCCTTAAGAAGTCACAAGAAATAATAAGAAATTAGTTTCTTTTGGTATAATTTAGTTTTAAATTATACCATGCATCATTTACATGTAAACAAAGCCTCAGAAATAATAACAGGATTAAAAAAAATCTGCCTTTTGGTGAATGGTCTATCACTAACATCCAAATTATTACTGGACAAACCAGCAACTAAAACAACACTTCACAACAGGTTAGTGGGATTAAAAAGGAGAATACTAAATAATATTGCATAGGGCTGAACTTCAGCCTCTTTTTCTTCTCATTGCATTCACACATTAAGGAAGTTGCATCCAAATAAAATACTGCATGTGCTTCACATGCTAAAGGCCTCTCAGCTTTA
This sequence comes from Cichlasoma orientale, assembly GCA_034780415.1. Lineage (NCBI taxonomy): Eukaryota > Metazoa > Chordata > Actinopteri > Cichliformes > Cichlidae > Cichlasoma > Cichlasoma orientale. The sequence continues at coordinate 192,689 of JAVDPK010001941.1, forward strand.
GTGTCCCACACAAACATGCACGTAGGCCCACATTTAGTTTATCGGGATTTGGTCATACACAGTAAATCCACCCACAGTAAAGTTAGGAAAAAGCAAGAGAAGCTGAATGTAATAACTAAGAGAACTTCTTTTATTAGCATCAAACTCCATCAGACCTTTCCTGTTCTTCGGGTGCATTTTATGGGAGGAAAACTGAAGCATCCACAGTTCCTTTCAAAATAAATAAAGGTAGACCAAATGAGCATTTCTGTATAGTTCCAGCTCTGCTGTTCTACCCATTGCAGCTGACTGAAGCTGAGCAAATACAGCTGATGGAAAGAAATCTCACCCAACTAACACACTCTTTGATGTCTGCATTTCTCCTGTGTGGCCCTCTCATATGATAGCTTCCAAAACACACACTCACCATTAAGGCTTTGCAATCCCCCCGTTGTGGCTTTTATAATCTTGTTCAGTGACCAGGAGGAATGTTGAAAGCAGCTGAAAGTAGCTCGTATGCAGTTTTGCTGTATCTGTACGCATATTTTTCTGATGCTATCGTTCCCGCAGTAACCACAAGGACACGAGATTCTGAGATAGGAAAGTGGCCTCAAACCTTGGTGCACCCTACACCATGCTTTGCACTGGCACGAGGTTTTAGTATTAATGTCCAGTGCTACTTTTTCTCCAAATATAGTGAAATGCCTCCAGGTACTTCAAGGTGGCTGCTCAAAGTTTGCTGACTTTGACTCAAGGTTTTAAAAAGCTCTGCTCTTAGCCTACTCGATGTTAGCTAGCAGACGCTAACTAGCAATGCCAGTGGTGGGTTTTGCCATGCAAAACTCAGAAAAATATACGGGCCTTATCTCACCAACACTCCCTTTCTTTTTAATGTATTTATGGCTTTCCAGATGAACAAACTCCTAGGTAGCTGTTGCACAAAAGTGGCCCCCTCCCTCTAGTCTACTCGAATGAGTGTGATGGCGACCGCTGATGAGGTCACCGTGTCCATGGGAGAGGTGGTGATGGTGAAGGCGGACGGTGGCGAAGGTGACCCTGATGACCCTAATAAGACCCAGGTCATCCTCCAGCTCCAGCCAATCACCACTGGGTATGTACTGAGAAACTACAACTCACTTCAGAATGATAAAATACCACAAACACAGCTACAGGGATTCCAGGTGATCAGCCATTTCCCACACTTCCTCTGTGCTACCAAGAGCAGATGTGAAAGTCCCAACTGTTTTTCTTTTCAGAGATGAGTCTGCTGAAACAGATGCAGCTGTCATGGCTGTTGAATCTCATCCAGGTAAGAGGCTGTCACAATGATTCAGACAACTCGAGAGATATAATGAAGCATGAGTTTTGCAGATTCCATTACATAAAGCTTGTTAAGTGTTGCGTGCATTTTCTCCTTGTAGAGCAAACTGAGGGAGACGACGTTGAAATTGGCTGTCCTATAACGTGTGGTGACTGTAAAGCTGTGCTGCTAGTGAAGAAGTTTGTGTGCCCAGGAATCAATGTGAAATGTGTGAAGGTTGGTATCCTTTTTCCTTTTTTCTTCTTTCTTGTGGCCCACATGGACTCAAAGGATAAATCATTAAAACATCACCAAATATAGCAACATGACAACTAGGTTATTCAATAGTCACTGAGCAGGAAACAACCATGGAGTGCTGACAAGTGTCCCAGTATATCTGCACAGAGTCATCCAGTTAATTTCTTCTCACTGTAAATAGCAGGTTTCAAATAACCAGTGCCGATTACAGCTCCAGCCAGACATGTGCATCCGACAGCTGAGCAGTTAAATGTTAAAGCAGTTAAATCTTTCATGCTTTTACAAAAGATTTCTATGCAAATTGTTTGATCATAGTGTTAAAAGTCCAACCAATCTTCTAAACCACATAAAATGTTGTATTGTGAGCACCAAGGCTCGCAAATAAATCCATAATGGTGAAAGAAAAGGATTCATGCTGCTGTCAGCACTGCAAGAAATTCTTATAGGTTAGCCAGCAGGCATTCAAGTATGATCAAGTGAAACATTTATTAAATAAATTCAACTTCACTAGCAAGGATCCCAACTCCAGCTGCGAATGAATAACATGTATTGATAACAATGAAACAATGAGCGAGGCCAGAGGGTGCAGTTTGGGGAAGATCTCACTGAGGATCTCCAGTTGCTCCCAGATATAGCAGAACCCTCTGGAACCTTTGAGAGAGGATGACAAAGAGGAAAATAAAGGGAATCAAGTGTGGGCCACGTTGCATTCAGTTAATACATTATATAAGTAGGAACTGTACTCCAGCTGCTACAGTTGCCAATAGTTGACAGCATCAGAAATCTGCTGTGATTCCTAAACCACAGCATGTCTCTTACATTTTCATATTAAAGGGCCAAAATCATAAAGAAGAAATGTGATACTCTGATGTGATGCAGTACATGCTTTTAGTTCTTTCCAGTGTCTTATCATCCATATTGCACTTACTGAACTGAACACACTTACTAAACTAGCACTCTGTCTACTAGTATGAAGACCAGCTGATCAGTCCCAAGCAGTTTGTGCACATTTCTGGAAAAGCCACTCTGAAAGACTGGAAGAGAGCCATCAGGATGGGAGGAGTCATGCTGAGGTGAGGGGATTTATTTTTGATATAGAGCCCTGACATACTATGGCTTTTAGATGACTGTGCTGGTTGGGTGCACAGCAACACATGGTAATGAGTTGAGATGTGACTCATCCATCTTGAATAAATATTCGAATATTCTTCTTCTGTGGCTTTGTGACAGGAAACTAACAAGTCACTATTTCCTCACTTCTGAGCTGTGAATGAGATGATGATTACCCATGGGCCATCCTATCACTTTGCCTGATGGAAATAGATTTTTCTGTATGATTTTAAAGCTGCACTAATCAATATTAATAATGAAATGACAATATTTCATGTGGAAGGTGTTGCTTGTGGTGGAAAACCTGACTGGGAGTCTGCAGTCCTCCTCAGCTCTACAGATAGCTTTAAAGATCTCTGGCATTGTGTAAATAAATGGATAATTATTTTATATCTAAAATATTTTTGGCCCGCCTCACTGTTTACAACTCCTGTATTTGTCCCCCTGATAAAAAGCACAAGAGAAGCAGAGGATTGTGACTTTCAGAAAAACCTGTATGACTTTACATAGATGCAAGAATGCCACCTTCCTACCATTGACTCTTATATGGCTAGTGGCTGTGGCACAGCATCTCCTGTCATGTGGAGCCGTGAGCTGCAGGCAGCCAGAGACAGAAGGTAGAAGGAGAGGAAGGTCCTATATTAAAGTATCAAAAGCAAGAAAGATGTGAGCCGACAGATTTCTTTTTCTAGTTTACTGTGTTGCTTACTTGTTTGCTTAGTAATATGGTCATATAGCTTGTGTAACATAGTTGAGACATAATTACTAAAAGTAATCCCCAGATAGACATTTATATTATTTTGGGGAAAGAGTCAGGCAGAGAAATTTCCTTACTTTAAGTCATGTACACATCTGAGGGGAACTTCACACACAGAACCGAACAGAACTGTTTTCTGGCCCAAATTATTCAATTCAACCAGCAACAGCAGATGTAGAAGTTCAAAGCTAAAGCTGTACACTGTTTGCTCAGAAGAAGGCTAACTCTGGAAAACATTATGGAACATTCAGGAGATTCAAGACGTTGATTTTCAGCTTATTTTGCTACCCCCAAGTGTCAGCAGATTGCTCACATTGAATGAGAGCTTATTTGCTAATTGTCTGAGTTCATCAATATTAGATCCACTTCAAAGAAAGCCTCTATTAGTGAACCTAACAGCGGCAAATGTTGCAGCGCTTACCAGCAGCAAAGTTCAGGATATCCTCAACAACTCACCTCAGTATCGCTGTCATCAGAGAGAAGTGAGCTTCATCGACTCGTATCTGATTCCTTTCACAAAGTTTTACAGCCTCCTCCAGAGTAAACAGACATATTGACAGCTGAGGTAAACAGACTGACAGCCTACACTCACTAAAGATGAATTGTGGCCAGAGTTGTTGGCCCTGCAGCGGCCACAGTAGCAAGGATCATTCACTTGATTTGGGAGGGGGAAGAAAACAGTATTCAGTTGACTGCAGTCTACTGACATATAGCAGTGACATGTTGCACACTGACTTTAAACAGCATATTGTGAAAGAAAGTAAAACCTATTACTTGTGGGATATTTTATTATGCTTTGTCCACTTTTCTTAAACCAACCATCCAAATCAGTAAAGTTTGGCTACTTTTATGCTAGACGCATATAATGCAGTCTAGCAAAATCACCAACAATCAGCACTAAAGCACAGCATTAAATTAACACTTATGAACCAGCTCTATAACAGTGTCAAACTAAGAAACTGGACATGAATACCAGAATTTGCACTCACTATAACCAAGACCAACTTTATCCTTAGATGTCCTTGACATCAGACAAAAGGGCAGGGACACATTTTTATTCTGTTAGATTTTACCGTACTAGTTAATAGACTCCAAAACCACAAGGAGCTGAGACATGAAATTTGGCATATGTGTTATTTACCCTTCAAAGCAACACATTTTCTTATTCCTGGATGTTTAGTACCCTTTGTACAGTCTGACTGAAGTGGAGAATAAACAACATGGAGGATTTCAGGCTGCCTATCCTATGATAATATGCTAATGATATGCAGCCTGATTGGCTTAGCCTAATCATGTGATCATATTGTACTGCGTGCTGCCCTTGAAAACACTGAGTAGGAGGCCCTCTATGAACCGCACGGTGAGGACATCAATGATCTAACAGACTGTGTCTCGGAGTATATTGAGTTCTGTGTGGAAAACTCCATTATGACCAAAGTGGTCCACTTTTACTCTAACACGGGTAAACAGTAACCTCAATGCTAAAAAGATGGCCTTTAGGTCAGGGGACCTAGTGGAACTCAAGCGGATACAAAGGGAACTAGAATACAGACTGAGAGAAAATAAGGATGCATCCCCCAAGCCCCCAAGAGAACTGTACATCACAGCAGAACAGGTAATGAGGAAACTGAAGATGCTCAACCAAAAAAAGGCAGCTGGACCAGACAACATCAGTCCCTTGGTGCTGAAGAAGTGTGCCAACCAGCTGTGTGGAGGTCTTCAGTACCTCTTCAACATGAGCCTGAAAGTCCAGAGAGTCCCAGTGCTATGGAAGACATCTTGCTTGATTCCAGTGCCCAAGAAGAAACATCCAGTGGCACTGAATGATTACAGACCAGTAGCACTGACCTCTCACATCATGAAGGTTATGGAGAAACTGGTCCTAGATCATCTAAGACCACCGGTGTTCACATCTCAAGACCCCCTGCTGTTTGCATACTATGTATGGGTGGATGTGGACGATGCAATTATATACCTGCTGCAGAAATTTTCAGATGACACAGCCATTGTAGGATGCATAGAGGGTGGACAGGAGGACGAGTACAGGGAGCTGGTGGATCAGTTCAAAGTGGTGTGGGGAGATCCACCTACAGCTAAATGTGGAGAAGACTAAAGAAATGCCTGTCTGCATTCGAGGGACTACTGTGGCGTGTCCAGGTATAAATACCTAGGGGTACGGCTGGACGATGAACTGGAGTGGTCTACACACACAGAGGCAGTATATGAGACGCCTTTACTGCCTGAGAAGGCTGAGATAATTCAAGGTCTGCTCAAAGGAATGATACAGGGAATCATTCCTGCCCAGTTCAGTAACACTGTATAACTCACCCACATCCCAGATATACACACCTGACAAATTCTGAGGAAATCTGACTGGACTGGACTTAAAACATCATCACGGCACCTTACATACTCACAAACATACATACTATGACCACAATCCTACGCTTGCCCCAGTGCCTACTCATTGCACAAATGCTGTCTTGTTTTTACTGCAGCATTGTTCCCGTCATTTGACAAACTGCCTGTGGTCTTCTGCTGCTTTTTTAAATTTCTGTATACTATTAATATAAATATTATTATTATTTTCTTCTGTTATTTATTATTTTCTTATCTCTTATTTTTTATATTATTGTTATATTTTTATTTATTCTTTACTATTCCTATTTATAGTGCCATTCCTATATAGTCTTTAGCATCATCTCTAATTTCTGTAAATTGCTTGAAATACCCTGCTGCTTGACAAGTTAATTTCCCCCTAGTGTGATCAATAAAGATGTTTGTCTGTATTTTAGTGATGTTGTACATAATGCATTGATATCAGCAGATTATGTAGTATGGATGCATTATCAACTAATATTCCTGTACACACGAGTATAATATGATGTAAATATTTTGTGAGTATGCATTATATGTGGCTTATTGTATAGACTATATAAACAGAAAGTCATTATGTAGTATGTACTTTCTCTAATTTGTTTACCATGGACTCTTTTTTTTTTTTCTAGGACACAAAAAACCCGAAAAGTATTTGTAGAAATGTTAGAGATTATCACAGAATATCAATATCTCACCGCATGCTTAAATCGTTTTGATTTAATGAGTATTGTGAATATTGAAAACATTTTTGCTGGAGTATGCATTATATCTTTACCAACCCAGGGGTGACTAAAGGCATTTGGATAAAGGTTTAGGGCAAGGCCTCCAAATTGGGGCAAAAATAGTTTTGCAGAAGGTAATAATATGCTGCTAAAGGATTTTCTATTATGAAATAGGGCTGCAATGTTATCCTGACTTCTAAATTTATTTATCTACATTTATTTTCATTAATTGCATTAATTGTTGCACTTTACACAGTCACTCCTGTTATTATTAGTTCCAACCAGAATGAGTATACTGAAAGAAAGGCACTAAACTGCCAACCAGAAAATGCTCCTCAGGAGGTAACCGATCAGAAATGGCACATCACTTCTAAAAGATGCAGATGTTTTTGACAGCACTGATGGTATCACTGGTCAGCCTGACCTTGTTTAAATATCTTTCCTCATTTCTGTTCTCCAGAAAAATGATGGATTCCGGTCAGCTGGACTTCTACCAGCACAGCACGCTCTGCACCAACACGTGTCGCAGCACCAAGTTTGACCTTTTGATCAACAACACGCGTTTCCCTCCAGATGGCACCGGCCTTACCACACCCACATCCTCCCAAGGTAAAAATCAAAATATAAAAGACACAACAAATCCATATTTATTTTTTAGGCTCATTTAGACTGCAACGAAGTCATTTGTCCTAAGTGGCTTTGCAGTTTTTGAGTTGTTTTTGAGTTAAAAGGCAGGGTTAACATAAGGGCCAGTGAGTGTGTTTCTCCTAGGCACAGTTATGAGTTCTGAAGCAAACCGGCTGGAGCAAATCAAAATATTAGCAAGTGTTTTATGCAGTTACATTAAAGGAAATGTGTGAAGCTGCTGAAAGAAAGTGGGGGTTTGTTAGTGTCATGGAAAACACAGCAGGAAGGTGATGCTGGCGGTGCAGGGCTCAACAATCCGAGTGTTTCTCCTGACCGAAAATAAATGTGTGGAAACTGCAAAATATATTTAGGGGCAGCCGCGTGCATGAAACCTGTTATAAGAATCACCTCAAGCCGTTTCTGTTTTTCTAAGCAAAAGGCTGATAACACAAAAAAAGTGAAGCTGGCACCGTCATTACTGGTGTAATTTATGGTGCAGGCTCTCCTCTCTGTCTGACACAAACACAGCACTAAAACCAAGATGTGAACCCAGCTGGCGTGAAAGATAACGTCGTTCTAGAGTTGACAACGGTGCTCGTTGCTGTTACCTTCATGGGTAAAGAGCTAATAAGAGTCTTATCAAACCCCTGTTCAGCAAGCTTAAAGGTGAAGAAAAGCAATCTTTTCAGCTACTCTCATCCAGCACTGATATGTTTTATACAGTGACAGCGCAGCTGAATGAAAGAATGATCTAAAACAAAAGCTGTCTGCATGCAGACAAATTGCTTGTTTATTTTGCTGTGATCTTTAAATTTGTCGAATTTCCTGTCAACTTAGCTGCAGGGTGTGCGTGGTGGGATCAGCATTTAATACATTGCACACTTTTAAAGCTTTAGATGCTAATTATTTAGCTCATGTAGATAAATTATATTTTAAAAATACTGTTAAACTCTGATACACTATTAAAGATTAAGCTGCCCAGCAGTACATAAAGTAAAATTGGTTAAAAAACAAAGGATGCTAACATTTCTATCCTAAAGGGAGAGGTCTCTTAAAGGATGATAGTAACCCCATCCATGGGGCACAGGGGTTCACTAAATGGTTTGATGATGATGAAAATGATGTGACTCACATGTTCTTATGCTATTTTGGTCACTAGATGGCCTGTCACAGTGTCTAAATTTGAACCTCTCTCACTGTGCAAAGAAGCGCCATTCTAAAATCATGACCAAAGACTGGGGTTCACATTAGTCAGCACTTGTCTGGGACCTCTCAGAATCATACAGTGTATCCCTGGATTTAGACAGCATTCTCTCTTATCATGTTATCAAGTGTAATGGAAACAAAGCTGAGATGGGCTGGACGTGTGCAGAGGATGGATAGTGAACAAAGGATGTTGAAGATGGAGCTGCCAGGGAAGAGAAAACAAGGAAGACCTCAGAAGAGCTTTGTAGATGTAGTGTAGAAGGACATCCACAGTGTTGGTGTGACAGAAGAGGATGCTAGGGGATAGGGTGAGATGAAGGCAGATGATCCGCTGTGGCAACTCCTAAAGGGAAGAGCCGAAAGAAGAAGATGTTACACGTATAATCTCTGTTCTATTGTACACATTGCAGCTCAGGTGGTCCTGGGTAATGGCGGGGCAGCTGGAGAAGACAGAGTCGAGGTCCTGAGCGGGAAGTCGGACTGGAGCTTGAGTTCACTGGAGTCTGTAGACAAGAAGGGATCTACTGAGATCTCAGGTAACAGAGAACACACATCCAAACACAGATTATTAAGAATAAAATAACAGCATATATACTGGTACTGTGTGTATCTGTGTGTGTGTGTGTGCACTAGTGACCGAAACTGCTCTTTGTTGTCTGTCTGCAGAGGACACACTGAACTTTTGGAAGGGCATTGCTGATGTGGGTTTGTTGGGTGAAGTGGTGACCAACATCAACACAGAGCTCATGGAGCTCTTAAACAACGTGCAGCAGCGCATGGATTCAACCACCCTACAGGAAACGGGTACGGAACAACACCAAGGTGCATGCAGGACTTATTGCTTTCACTGACCTACATGAATGACAAACGCCTGGAAAGAAAGAATAAATTCAGCTGCTGTTGGAAACTGAAAAAGGCTGTCCAACATCAGAAGGCTTTGTAGAATAGTTTCTGTTGCAATAACTGATGATTCACTGTGTACAACAGCTGAATTTGTTATTTCTTTCTGACTGACCAAGTGATTCTTTGATTGATTGCCGCACTGATCCCAGATTCCTGTCTGGTAGAGGTGGCGGTGCTCAGTAACCTTGCCCAGGTCTTCGATCTGCTTGACTTGGTCAAGAAGATTGTGGAGAAGAGGAAGCAGCAGACGGACCCCAGTCAGGAGCAGATCCTCAGCATGCTCACCAGTGAGTACAGAACAAATGCAAGGCTCCACTTCAGGAACTGCCACACAGATCCACTTAATTCAAAAACAATTTTATTAAGTCATTTCCATTCAGTTTCAGTTCAGTTTATTTATATAGCACCAATTCATAACAACAATCATGGATTACATCATAAGTAAATCAAATTAAACCCCAATAATCCCCACATAATAAGTTTGAGAGGAAGGAGAAGGCAGAAAAAGATTGCATACAGAGACCATGAACAACAATCAAGACAAAACACCAACTACGTGAAGGAGTAGAGAAACGTTGCTGCAATAGCAGCAAATATACTTGTTTTTATTTACATACTTTCAGTTCCTGATTGTGGGACCTTTGTGAAATATGATCCCGGCTCCCAAATGCACTATATAATTACCTAGTGATAATTAAAAGGTGGTGTGCTGATCATCATTCACAATCATTATTATCACTACATCGTCTTACAAAGTAAAATGCAGCTACATTCACGGTGTAGTTGTTCTCTTCTACACATTTTTCTGATAAAATGAGCAGCAACACAGGCCAGTGGCAGCAGCTGTGCTGTGAGAGTGACTATATTGATATCGAAAATGAGTGATGACACCCACTGCTCCCATCCAAGATAATAAGAGTCAAGATAATTGTCCCAGATGGTATACAGTCTTCCTAACTATGACTGGATATCATTTTTGGTTTCTTGTTTTGATTTATTTACCTCTGTGTCCTGTGCTCTTACGCTCAACACTGATGGAGAGTCAACTGGCTGCACAGCAAAGCTTCAGTAAGAAAGAAAATAATAAATAAATGTAGGATATTTCTCCACAAAGCAGTGGCTCTGCCTTCTAGATGCAGTTTGCCTGAAGGATCCAGAGAACACACGAGAAGTTTGGATATTTGGTTGATTTATTTTCTTTCTATACATATTTACACATTTATACATCTGTAGAGTGCTGAAGTGTAACTTGGTCTTTCCGTGCTGGAGTCCACTGCTCTGCTAAAATTAGCCTATAGGCAACATAGCAAACTCCATCTATCCATTTTCTTCCGCTTATCCAATTCAGGGTTGTGGTGGGCATTCCTATGCCAGGTGACATAGGGCGAGGGGCGGGGTACACCCTGGACAGGTTGCCAGTCTGTTACAGGGCTATCACAGAGAGCTAGACAACCATTCACACCTTTGGCCAGTTTAGAGTGACCAGTTAACCTAACCCCACTAACTGGATGTCTTTGGACTGTGGGAGGAAGCCAGAGTCTGCAAACATGCAAACTCCACACAGAAAGTGTGGAGTTTGACTTTTTGCTGTGAGGCACTCAGGGCAGTTTTTAAATGCTTCAAATGAAAAAAGACATTTTTATTGAGTTAGGGTTTATGTTGTGTAATTAGATTTGACATTTTCTGGCTTAAGCGTGCCTAGTCTGTCTAATGAATATTGATATCAGAGATCAATAGTAAGATGTGCACATTGTAATCTTGTAAAAATCTGGCCAGCTGAAAATGAAGGTACTCTTCTGGTTGACTCAGCCCTCACTGTCAGTCCTGTTGTGTCTCTGTAGATCTGGAGGTGCAGTTGGAAGAACAGAAGAAGCAGCAGCAAGTACGAGCTCTCCTCACCTGCCCGCAGCCTGCCAAAAACAAAACTCCCACCAAGCGCCCCACCAAGCGGCCTCGACTCCAGAGGCCCGCCTCCACCACCACCCTCCTGACCTCCTCTATAAACCAGCAGGCCACTCTACAGCCCCAGCAGTTCACCGTTCTTTCCCCCATCTCGCTGTCCTCTGTGGGGCAGCCATTCACCGTGGCAGGCCTGCCCATTGCCTCACTGTCCCAGTCCTCCAATACAGTCACATTGCTCCCTGCCGGCTCGCAGCTTTTTACCCGTTACATGGTGGCCGGAGACGGCAAGACAGAAACCATCACCTTGCACCCGTCCTCAGGCTTGACGCTGGTTGGCACCACTGCTCTGCAGGACTCCAGCCAACTGGGCACAGTGGTGAGCCCCATGGAGCTGGTGCAGCTGAGCCAGCAGGCTAGTGGTACAGAGGTGGTGCCCATAGAAGGCCAGGTGGTAGACGGCACCATGCTGGTGCAGCAGGAGGTGATGCAGGGCGAGATGGAGGCCAGCCAGGAGCACACGGTCATCGAGATCAACCCGGCTCCTGTGGACCAGACAGTGGGAGTGATGGAGCTCCAGCTGACCGGGGAGTCGGGCAGAGACGGGGCCACCATGGTGGTCCAGAGTGGCATGGAGATGACCATGGCAGCAGAGGTGGATGACGAGACTCAGCACCAAATGCAGGAGGCACACACTGAAGGGGTTCAGGAGGTGCAACTGGATGCCAGCGGACAGTTGTCACATGTACAGATAGTGGTGATAGGTGAAAACACTCAGGAAGAAAACAAGGTCAAATAAGACACAACCATCTTTATCTAGCACAGCAGGTATGAACTCACGGACTGAGCCATCACGGACTCCTCAAACTGTAAATACTCCGGATTTCCAAATCCACAAATTGCGTTGGCCTAAGACCAAGCACTAGGGTAGCCATTTTTCCTTTTTTGTGTGTCTGTACATGTTCCTCTCAGCTTGTCATTTTTTTTATTGACGCAAAAAGGGATCTGCAATATATGAAATGCTTCAGGTTTTTTTGCAGTTGAAAGTTCAAGCTTATAACGACCTGTCTCTAATTTTTGTAGTTTTGGCCATTATTTCTGTTTTTTGATATTAACTCTGTACTCACCAAAGTAACTGCTGCTGAAACCTGGGAACGCAGGGACTGTGACTGCAAACAAAACTCTTTTCAAAATCCTCTTAATTTTTTTTGTAATAATCTTGAAATTAAGGCTGCTGATTTTGAACATTGGTATGTCATCAGCTCACAGAGTGTTAATTAGAGTGATGCGTGATTCTGTTGGAGAAACAGTTAAATGCATTTAAAGGCTTAACACAACAAAACACGACACCTGCGTGCGTTTGATTGGTCAGTGCAGCAGCTGTGTTGGATGATGGTGAAGTGCAGCAAAAGCTGAGCCAAATTGTCACATTTATTTTGATTGTGATGTCTTATGTAGCAAGCGTGCCAACTGCCACTAAATATTAGGCTTTTTTTAATTTCACGGTGTACATAGTTTCACAATATTTGTAACGTGTTCCGCACCCTCGGTCCTGTTTACGTCAGGACGTTTCACACACTGTCTTCTTTTTTTTTTTCAGTGCACTTATCTGTCCAGACAGACGCAGTAAAATATCCATCGAACATTATTTTTCTTAGTATAAAAAAAGAAAGAAAAGGGGGGGGGGGGGGTCCCAAAATTATGTATCGTTTGAATTATTTGACTAAAAGCTAAAAATTTCAGTTCCGATCAGGTATCACAAAGAATACTTTGATATTTTACGAGCTAAAATTGTAAATATATTTGTAATATTTAATTTTTTTTTTTTTGCTGATGAATTTGTCCTGGCAGCTCTAATAATAATAGAAAATAATGGCCAAAAGTATGAAAATGGGACCAAAGTCTTTATGAACCGTAATTTTACTTTACGCCTCAGTGAACAGCATGAGGTCAAGAGAAAGCACTGTAACTGTAAAGTCTCTGTGCAGGGCTTTGGAAATGGTGCTGATGATCTGTCAGAGTGGGCAGCGGCAGGCTGGAGGTCTGCTGCCCGTCAGACTCGTTACCAGTAGCAGTGTTGGTGTCACCTGAGGCTGGGAGGAATTGCACTGTCTTTTGCGTGGTAGTTTTGCAAGCTGTTTTTGTTTTTGCACTGTGTGACGTCCTCGCGGGACTCCTGGAGGATGTTGGCAGTTGATGCCTGCTCTCTCTCAACACTTCAGTGGAAACAGACTGAACTCCTTCCCGGAGCTGTATCATTTATCCACATACTGTATTCTCACTAGTTTCATACTGCCTGATAGATTTTTCTCCACTCTTCATTTATTGTGAACACCTGTTGCTTTTTCTCAGTATCTTGGATAGTGTGAGCTACTGGGCTGATTGTTTAACTGAGGATTTAAAAGAACATAATATACTCAATGTCAGACTTGCGTGTATTTTACACTTGTCAAGTAGTATTTTATTTATTAGTTTTCAAAACTGAAGAAATGGGCTTCTCTGTTTAAGGTGCAATCATGGGTTCATTTGAGCTCTTGGTTAAAGCTCACATCAACAAAGACTCCTTCGAGACTCGTGCTTTTCAAATAATTTAATTTAACAGAGAGATGAGAGTATTTGCATACTGACTTTGTAATGTGTTTTAATATCAGATTAAAGCAAACAAAACAAAAAAAAAAGCGAGTTGTTGTTTTAAAATTTCACCACCAGAGTGCGCTGTGTGATCACTCCATCACGGGCTTGAGAGTCTGCATTAGTAGATGGTGGAAATCGTCTGCTGCTATAATCTCTGACTCCTCCATGTGTCAGACTTATTGCAGAGCATGACTTAATCCGGGCTGCCGTGGCCTGTGATGAGCAGGCCTTTCTGGAGGATGAGTCGGGCTGACAGGGCACAGGGCTTCGCTGGTTATTATGTTTCCCTGCTCTTGTAGCCCTTAACGCTCTCAGACAGGCTGCATAAGGGGAAAGGCATGAGGATTCTGGCTGAGCTCAGACAAGCAAATACACAACCAGAAGGCTGAGATACACCTAGATGAACTTATTGTACGTGGAGTACAAAAAAGGGAAATGGCATCGACATCAGCGGCTTGACGTGGTGTGGCAGAGGAATATACACTGTCAGAATGAACTGCATCTGTTCCATACACTGTTTCCTCACATGTTTGGCACAAGACAAAGAAATCAGGCTGAGCACAAGCATCGGCTGCACGTCTGAAATGTCTTAAAGTCTCCTGAGGTGATAAAAGGCTGTTAAACGAGAGGTTGCCGCGACTGACGTGCTGTTGGTATCACCTCGGCTGTAGCAGCTTTAGCTGAGAATAAATTCTTGAACCTGACATCTGGTAGTCAGCGTATCTCACAGGCAGGATGGCTTCGAGGTATATCTATAACACTAGAGGAGAGAAAAAAAACTGCCACATTTAACACATGCATTTGATTTGAACTGAAACGGCAAACACATGGATGAGACATGGATGTTTATCCTGTATGTGCTGATTGTCCACAATCATGATCTCATCATCGGACGTATCATATGTCAGAGTCTTAGTTGATAAATTGGAATGTAGAGCTCACTTATATATTTCTATTTTATATATTTAATGATAACATTTTGAAGCGAAAACATCAGGGAAGCGCTTTATTACTAGCGGTGAACGATGGCAGTGTGTAGCTAGTGTCAGTGCTGTATGCTGGGTTTGCACAGTCGAGCCTGGTCTAAAAAACGCAAAACGGTCACGGAAAACCATTTTATGCGCTCTTATTCGTGGACGCACACGAGTTTGTAACCCAACTTTGTAACTAATGTACTTCCATAGCAACATATTTCATGTCTACAGCACAGATTTCCCAGAAAAAAGGAAGGGCAGCCACTGCTTTTGTATAACCACGATCATTTTCTAAACCTAACCCAGCAGGTCTAATGCCTGCACCTAACCTAATGTATTTATAACCTGTGATAAAAAAAAAATTCATGCAAATCCATCCATAACTTTTTAAATAATCCTTCTAACTAACAAACAGCAAACAAACCACACCAATCACATAAACCCCTTTGGGGGATGTAATAAATGTGGACATTCCTTAGCTGTAAAAATGCTTAAGCATACATAACATGCCAATAAAATACTCATGAGCGCAAACAGACTGCGCAGCGTAGTCACATCGCAATCATGACCTCTGATCTATTGATTCATATCCTGGAAAAAGATTTTTCATCTGTCTGGTCTTTGATTTGTGTCCATGTAATCCAGATTTTCCACTTTCACGGGGAAAGAAAGCCCACATTTGGAGGTCTGAGGGACGTGTTGGTGGTGGAGTGACTCAATTTGCTCAACCCAGAGACCCGACTTTGAATCATACATGTCGCACTTCAGTTGCGTAATTTCTTAAATAATTTATGAATTTAAAAATGCATTACTTGTTAAAGTTTAGACATTAAAAACTACTGGATTAGGATCAGGTGGTGCTGGGCCCTTTCCAGAAATGGAACGCAGGCCTCACCATCAGTGAAACATCTGATTGGTGGTAATCTGCAGCTTAAACTGCATATTTATTTACCTCTGTGAAGCAAATTTAATAGGCTGTAATTGCGTCTAGAATGCTAGGCCAGTTTAACTCATTATGGCAGAACAACGTGCACAGGTAAACATGCGTGAACGTTTTCATTCTCGTTCACACTGGATCTGTCCGTGTGTGTGTGTGGCTGCAGCTGTCTGGTCATTTCTTAAAAGCAGATTTCTGTTATTTAAAGGTTATGTGAGCGTACTGGACAGTAAGTATAGTTAGCAGTGTGAGCGTAAAGTTCACAGTAATGGGATCTATTGTACTGGTGTAGAACAGGCTGTGGTGATAATGCTCTCTAGTCTCACTTGCTAAGTTTCAGCCTTGTACTGGTGTACTGGCTACAGTTAGTTACATACTGCAGTTTGCAGTTGGCTAAATCCACAAAGTAAAATAAACCTCAGAGCCGTGTCAGAGGTATGCTGAGCCTCGGACTGCTCTTGTTATCAGATTTTTAAATAAACTGAAGGAGCAGGAAATCAAATATAGCCTTCTGGAGCCTATAAAGAGGAACTGCAGAGTTTAAGGATCCTCTGCTTGGCTGCTATGAATGATATCTACACATATTTAATTGATTAAGGTTCATTTGGACGAAGAAGAAGACATCACCTAGGGCTCAGAGAACTTTCTATGGGTATTTTTGCAGTTTCCTAACATTTTAAAGACAAACATTCAAATGATTAATTGAAAAATAATCTTCAAACCAAGAATTAAAAAAAAAAATAATGAGTTGCAGCCCTCATTTAAATCCTACAAAACGAGCATTGTGGATTGCAGCCTCGGCCTTCCTAAGCAGCTCTTTAAAGCTTAACTAAGCAGGATTTAAACCTTCCTTATCAGCCTCAAGTGCCAATTATGGAGAGGAAGTGATGGTGGTTGCTGCTGCCAAAGGACCTGACAGACCACCTTCACCCCTACTTTTGGTGCCTGCAGTATGCAATTTACTGATGTAACATTAGCTACATGCTTTCTGAGCAACACATTTAGAGAGAAAGAAAGAAAAAAAACATTCCAGTGATGATCTGCTTCTCGGGGCTGCCAGGTGCAGCTGTGGGGGTAAGGCGAGGCGCGTGTCTCTGGAATCTCAAGAGTTTAAAGTTGTGTGATGCAAACCGTAAACTGAGAACTTTCACCATCAGAGTAAAAGCCTTTCTGCGGCAACCAGCACTTTTCAAAAGGTGCAACTTTTACTTTGAAGGCCTCTGTTTCCAGTTTGCATCACCTTTTTTTGGAAGTATATAAGCCTATGCTATAATATCAAACACATGATGATTACCCATTCAAATACCCCTTTGCAACAACAGTGGCAACTAGCATGGCTCTGGCATCACAAAAATGTAGCCCACCTTAAGAGAAAACAAGAGTAGCGTAACATCTTTTATTTCTTTATTTCAGGTGCTTTTACTTTGGTGGTTCTACTTCATACTCATATCAAGCGGCTCAAGCTACTGCAAAGCTATATGTGTCACTGGAATACAAGTAACAAGCAATCCGAGTCCTGAGGGACTTGGGTCTCAAGCAAGTCCGTGTTTCTGCAGCTCGAGTTTAAATCTCAAGTGTGCAGCTCTGCCATAAATAAAACTGAAAAAGCGGACTACTTTTTCTAAAAATTTAGTCGGTTCTTTGCTCTGATCGACTGTCACTCAGCTGTCACTGGCAACAGTGTTAACATCATCTGCACTGGCTAACTGAAGACACTCAGACAAGACTCAACCCAACAAACATTTTTAGAGTATTACTTTGGAAGGTAAGTTGAAAATATATTTATTCACAGTATTGTAGACACTCTGTGGTGTCTTTATATCTGATAGGCCTTCAAACTCATCCTGTGTTAGTGGAACGTAAGAAACAAAATGTTAACCTTGTCTGGATCCTTTTTTTTTTTCGGAGTAGGGGGAAACTAATAAATCTCTGGCAGCCTGTTCTGCTGCATTGTTTCACTCTGGCAGCCATGCTGGCGCACGCCTTCGCCAGAGGATGCAACTTCGCTCCTCCTGAACCTTGACAAGCAGGCGGGGGGGAGACGCGAGGGCCCCGGCGAGCAATGATGGGTGCCCGGCTGATGGACAGAGGTGTTAACTCCGTGGTCAGGCGGGGAGAGATAGTGGCGTTCTTGTTTACACACACTGAGGCCGGATTGTCACCTTGTCTGTCAGGCATAGAACCTATCTGCCTGCTCTTATCTCGCTGTGAGACAGCCAGCAACTCCGCTGGAGAGACCTGCTGCAGTTTCACATCACCATAAATCATTTCCCTCAGTCACACCAGTGCTGTTTCTCATGCTATTTTTCTGTCCACTCCACCCAGCTACCTTCAACTTTCCTCAAATGAGCTGCTCTCACATGTGACCCTTTGTCCCCAAGCACCCATTAACCACTGAAGTGCATTCAACTGATTCAAAAATGTGCAATCATTTATGGAGCATTTATTTCAATCTTGATCAGTTAAACATCAGCAAAAAGTGAAAGGACACTGAAAGCTTGCTTTTAATTTACAATTAGCACATGCAGTTATTTGTCAGCTCCAACACGGGTGCTCAGAGGGAGGGGGGGGGGGATACTGGTCGCCAGATGAACATCAGCCAGGTTGCGATGAATGAGAAATAAAGCTCTATGGGAAGGAAGCACACAAGAGTAATGAAGTGCGCACTGCATAAGAAGAGTTCAAAAAGCCCGAGGACATGAAGAGGCTGTGTGGCTGTGCCGTTGTGGTGATGGACAGCTACTCTGGATATACATTTCAAGGACTGAGGGGGAAGGAACAGCAGAGAGAGGAGAAGAATGGTCCGAGGAGGTGAACATTTTCATAAATTGATGACTGCTATTGTAGGAAGCAAAAAGTAGAGTAGCAAATTGATGAGTAGAGAAAGATGAGGTTTTTGCAAAGAGCCGAGGTTTTCTGTCTTATTTTCTAATAATAAAAAAAAAACACAGGAGAATTTTTTATTTATCTATTTTTTTTATTATTTTTTTGCCTAAATCAACATATTTTCAATACTTGGTTCAGTTTTTGTGTTTTCTGACAAACCTGGAAAAATGACTTTTATCTTAAGAGATTGTCAATATGTTTTTTTTTGTTTGTTTTGTTCTGTTTGTATTTCACAGCTGCTGGTTAGTCACTATGAAACTATGGCATGCCTCTAAATTACTAACAGCATACAGTAGGTGTTATTTGGCTGTCACTTAAGAAGAATTTCAAAGTAGAAGCAAAGACAGATCTCGACGAAACCACTGTATGACTTGCCAAATGACTAAACCTCAGTAAAAAATCAATTTTTATGTCTTTTTCTAAACACGAAGAGATGCTGCATCGATTCTTGTTAGGAAAGAAGGACCCGAGCAGCAAATTGTTCAGCATACTGTATTCTGACACATTCAGTAAAGCAGACAAATATAATATGCCAAACTCCAGGTCTTCAAACTCAAGTGACAGCCATGCCTGCACCTTTGAGGTTGTACATGTGGCTTGGAGCTAATGCAAACGATAGCGTGGTGAGATAACTTTGTTAACAATGCTAATGTGGGATTTATGGAGCCACATTAGTGTCTGTTTGTCAGAGAGAGAGAAACTGGGGCGAATTTAACCAGTGCAGAGGCCGTGGATACATGTGCAGTCCTCCAAAAGGCCAACAACATTTTCTCTCGGTTCCACTTCACTAAAAATAAATTCTTTGTTTATTATAACTTCTGCTGTAGCCATGAAGGGGGCTAAGCATAGGCTGTATATAGCAGATGGCTGCAGCCACCATAATGCCATAAAATCTTAATCCTAGCATTTCTGCCAGCGTTAATAGTTTGTTTTATTTTACTTATTTATTTTACAATATTTGGATGAGAGGATGGAGTGCTGAGTGACCAGCTAAAGCTGGCGATTAACTTGCTTTTTGAGCCAACCTCAAGAGGCCAAAAGAGGAACTGCAGTTTTCGACACTTCCACGTTAGTGTAATTTTTCAACCACAGACGTCCCTGCTTGGCGCTAAGCTTAATTATATTTTATTTCAATATTATCCATTCACAAAAACAATCGCCTTAAGGTGCTTTATATTGTAAGGTAAAAACCCTACAATACGAGCAAGCATTTGGCAACAGTGGGAAGGAAAAGCTCCTTTTAATAGGAAGAAGCCTCCAGCAGAACCAGACTGAGGCGGGGGCATCCATCTGCCATGAGCAGTTAGGGGGTGACAGGAGGGAGACAGGACGAAAGGCAGCATTAGAAACAAGGATGCAAGGAGACTGGACAAACTTGGGAAAGCTGGCTCTGTAACAGGAGCCAGAATAAAGACGCTGAGAGGGGTGGTGAAAAAATGCACACTAAATATATTAGAAGCCGTCCTGAACACCTCTGATCACCCACTTTATAACGAGACTCCTCTCTCTCCATTGTAAAATGGAGAGATACAGAAAATCATTTGTTCCCACAGCCATCAGCCTTTTCACTTCTCATACAAAT
Organism: Cichlasoma orientale; assembly: GCA_034780415.1. Classification (NCBI taxonomy): domain Eukaryota; kingdom Metazoa; phylum Chordata; class Actinopteri; order Cichliformes; family Cichlidae; genus Cichlasoma; species Cichlasoma orientale. The sequence goes on from JAVDPK010001941.1 coordinate 212,842, forward strand.
AGCAGATGAGCTGTGTCAGACATATGAACTTCCCTCTGGGATCAATAAAGTTCTTCTTCTTCTAAAGAAAAATCTCCACATCAGACCAACACAGTTTATAAGCTCTCCAACTCCAGGCAGTTTTCCTTGGTTGAACTGTGTGAACTATAATGCCGTGATTAAACCTGCCTCCCAACACAAACAGGCAAGGTTGAATCTCATGTAAGATACTGTGCATAGTCTACCTGCCGAAGTGCCCTTGGGGGCTATATAGGAAGACAAAAGGGAAACTGCAAATGATTTTCTGAACACAAAAATGGCAGCAGTAGAAACAGGGATGCGCGGCGCATAGCTACACACTTTATTTCTACTGGACATGGATTTAGACAAAACAAAAAGATGCATATATTTACTACTTTTAACAACCAAACTATCTGATCTTCAATAATGTAGAATGATATGGATTTTCTTATGATGAATTTTTTGCTTGATTAATTATCTACTAATATTTGGTTCCTACTAATATTTTTATTTGGTTTTGGACTTCTTGATTTAAACCCAGAAGAGAAAGAAACACAGCAGCTCGTTGCCACCTCCTTAGTAGCAATCTAAATTGTGATTGCTGATGAAGCCTTTCCTACAAAAATGAAATTGCTTAAATTACTGTAATCACCTCATAATAAACAGTGTTTTCAAAATAGCAAGAAGCCACCATAGAAATGGTAATTGTCTGTGGGTCTGAGTGGCTTTCTTGCTTGTGTTTTTTTTCTCTCTCTTTCTCTCTGCACAAGCCTGAGGCATGTACTATGAAGCACGTTCAACACACCCATATATATTTTCCTTATATGGCTTCACTTTCCCTAACATTACATTACTTTCCCACTATGCATAGTCAATCAAGTTCTATTTTTAAGCATCTACAGTAGATTTTATTGTTAAGACATTTAAATGGTCAGTAAAAACTATAGATCCTCTTACAATCTGCATCTAGGATCTTCCAGGAATGAGAAATGACTGGTCGGTAGGGTTTATCACTTGTCTTGAACGTCACCTGCTCTGGAGCAAGTTAGTTCTGCAGTCTCAGTGGGGTTGGGCACACTGAAAATTTGCGGTTAAACTGAAGTTGCCTTAAAAAAAACCCAAATTCAAGCCTGCAGTAGACAATAAATAAATAAACAGGTCTGGCAGTTTAATCTATTTAGTTACTTGCAGAAGAGTTTTGCACACACACAATCAGAATTTATAAATTTTGCCTCTCTAATGTAGACATCTACTGTATGACTCTCTATAGAAAACCCAGTTTTGGATGTTTTTTTCATGTAGCCATTCCTCCTCTTCTTTTTATCTGTGTGTTCATGAACTGAACCTTCAGAAATTCTGCTAAAAGGTCACAGGCATTACATTCTCTCAAAACAAGCAAAAAAGGTAATGAGAGCTTTTGTTGTAGATTAATAAGGATCACAGCTGTTTTCTTCTGCCTTCAAATCCAAAAGAGACTAGACGGATGGTCACACAGGTTGCATACTTCGCTACCTCATCTCTCTTCATGTTTCCCTAAACTCCCACAGGCTCCCGAGCATGTCGCGTCTAAAGCAGGTGCATTCGTCAAAGCCACCGTCAACGTCAATCATTTGACAGAGACGTGAGGTATGAAATGATGTGCTGTTTCAAGTGGAAACGATATGATTTACTGTCTGACACCCTGATATGCTGCCTGATGTTTGATCACAATGGACGCAGATCACAGTTGGGCCTGAAATAGAGAATCCACTCCGCTTTCATTTAGTGAAACTTTGGTGCTTTTGGTGATCAATGGGGAAAGTTCTCCTCACACAGAACACGACAGAAGAAAACTTCCAACAACCACGACTGACAAAACACACCACCACCACCCAGCTGCCAGCTGGAGTCAAAGAACCCCACCCTGCAAGCTAGTACCACTGTTTCATTTTATATTCAGTGTTTGGGAGAGTTGGGTTCTTTGACTCCAGCTTGCAAAAGTACTCTTTTTATCTCTGGGCCAGTTCTCTCTCTCAGTCGTGGCATAGGGCACTTCAGTAAATGCCTCAGTCTGCACACATGCATTGAGTCAGAATGCCACCCACATAACCTAGGTTTAATTGACAATTTTAACCTTTAATGGGAATGTGCATCATTTTTCAGCAGAGATGGCGTCCACCTTCGCCCATAAGGCACTCGTGCTCTTGCTGCTAACGTCCTTCGTGCCATCAACACCACAAAACACAAATGACAATAAATCCACGCTGCTCGCCTGGACACAGCACCAGTCAACGAACGGCATTCATCTTCATCACTGGCACTGCCTAACTTGCCCACTAAAGTCACATGCGGGCACTTAGAGACGGCTTTTCCCAGCACACTGTTACACAGTTTTAATATTCCAAATATTTAATAATACAAGACTTTATACTCAGTTACTTTATTTTGCTCAAATTTTATGTTCTTAACTGAATCTTAGCTACAACCTGGTGGACACAGCCTGCTTGGTGAACTATGTACTCCGCACTATGATTGGTTTAATAAACTAAGGACCAGTTGTTGAGGTGGTAGCACAGTGTCTGTTTACAGGAAAGGCCTCAAATATCACCGTGTTTTTTTGTTTTTTGATGTTTTCCCATCTTTTGAAGTTAAACTTTTCATCCAATTTTTTGCTTCTGTTTACTTAATTCTGTTCCGTAATTCATATATACTCTTCTTTAAAATCATGACAGAATTATACTTTGCAGTGATGATGAAGCTGATTTTCATTTTTCATAAAGGAGGCCCTCGATGCCTTTAACTGATCACAGACTAGCAAAGTTAGCTGTTTGATTGACAAACTGAACCCCGGCTGCCAGGTGAAGAAATTATAAAGGGTATTAATCAGGCTGCCACTGTGTCATTGTGTGTACATTAGAAGTAACTGCTAGTACCTTCAAACAGTAACTCTGGGAATACGTCAGGCAGAGAGCAGGAGATCTCTTATACTGAAAATTGACCAGATTCTCTACGGCGCTCCTTCTCATCTTCTCTATGCAACCTGATGTGGCGTCTATAAAAATTAAACTCTGAGCTATTTTAGCGACATGGAATGGAGAGACACTTCTGGGATGTCTGTAAAGCCCTGCGATGCGTCTGGTTTAATTCCAAGCACCGCTTTGAGGGAGAACGATCAGCTCTAATTCTGCATCGGCACCAGAGGATAGCACAGCCGTACTCGGTGTATTCCCAAGGTGAGCATATTTAAGTCACATGACATGATTTCTGGGTAATGAAGTCCATGATTGACACATGCGCCACAAGCTGCAGCTTTAAGGCTCAGAGGGCGTTGTTGTGATCTTGCTTTACACTTACCAGGAAAGAGCCCGGCACTTACATCTCTCTCAATTTTTCATTTTAAGGCAGAGGTGAAATTAAATAAATCACTTTAAACACTGAATCTTCTCCGCACCCGTGTGTTGGGAGTGATTAGTGATGCTCAGATACACTATGTGGGAAAGATAAACACATATACCACCCACCACACACTTACATACACATACACACGCACACACCGCCACAAGGGACTGATATTTTTAGTCACACTATTCGATCAACTTGGCTGGCCACTATAATGAGGCGAGGGAGATGGAGACTGATTCTTTTCATAGGTCATCAGACTGACAAAACCCAGTGTCCCAGTCTGGAACTGAGAAACTGTCTGCTTGCTGGGGTGTGCGTGGGCTGCCTGCGCCTGTATGGAAGTGATCTGTATTCACCTCGACATTGCTGTGGCCCGCTTCTGTTTAATATGGGTCTGCTGTAGCCTCCCCGCCATCACCTGGCACTGTAGAGTTCATTCTCAGTGTGTGTTTTTATCAACACCCCTAGGGGCATGTGTAATTGCTCAGTGCTGATGAGAACAGCCCCGGCTCAGAGTACCATCTCATACCACAATTATGCCCATGGAAGTGCAGGTTGGAGGAAAAAAAAGCGAAAATAAAGAAACTACCCGGTGCCGACATGGCGGGTGAAAGACCTTACCTCCTTCTGCTGAGCAGAGCCAGGGCTGAAAAAGAGGACTATGCCAGTCATCTCCCCGGGGATAAAGAGTTTTTAAGCTGTTAATCCTCCGTCTGTGGATGACTGAGGTAAATATCTGACATTTGAAGCCTTTTGTGTTAAAGTTTCCAAAGCTTACAGTTGTATGTGCACGTGTTCTGCGGCAGCGTGGCTTTAGCAAGACAATAAAGGCAGCAAACTTCCAAGAGGAACTTCCTGCGTCCTGTGTGTGAGTTTTACACACATAAGGAGAAATGTGAGTGGCACTCTTGCCAGGACGATGACAGCTCGCCGCTCCTCCGCTTATGAAAATAAATGCTGACGAGTGTTGAACTGGCTGAGGCACGGGGGTGTCAGGCAGCGAAGAGAGATAGCTCTCTGGGCTGACAGGCCAGCGCGCCTGGTTTGCATTGAGATGCATGACACAGCCCTTCACATCAGCCCTCCTATTCAGTTTCAGCGCCCCCCCACAGTCGCTCCCTCCCGGGGGGGAGGTGACTGGTTCTTGGATCGGAGCTGAGGCCAGGGCCGCCAAAGCTCAGAGCCAAGGCAACATGTCCCCAGTATTCCACTTTGACAACTGTTGATGTTGCCCTCACTGTTGCTTTGCCTCCCTGCGAAGCTTCAACCAGTCTTTGTCTTGCACTTTCATCTGACAGTTTGCTTTAAGGCTCTCTTTGCATGAGAGTGATTTTTTTTTTCTGCATGACCTCAACATCTGAATTTTACTGAATATTTTAAGTGGCACGCTGCCTGCTAGTTTCTTTATATCAATATAAAGCTCATTTATAATCCACCAACAATCACCAATTCTGCTGTTACCCAGTGATACAGTAAATATCAAATGTAGAAACAATATGTAGGCCAGTTTATTAACGATTGCATCAGCAGAAACCTGTTGGTGTTTTGTCAGCTGTTTTCCATTGAAAGTATGCAGAGTTAGTTATCAGCAGTTCCTGTTTTATACACATGTAATACACACATATACACAGATGCATCTCTGCAAACCTGAGCTGTGCTGACACGTTATTAATGCAACCCTTCCAAACGAGCCCTTCTTGTTAAGTCTTTTTCAAATTGAACTTTAACATTTACGATGCTGGCGTGTCCATTCTTGGCCAGACGCTTGCATTATGTTAACACATGCCTGAATGCTCCAGACCAGCAAACTGCCAAAACGTCTGCTTTTATAGAGGGGGTCACACTTATTAATGACCAGTTAATCAAGTGCATTTGATTAGCAGCGCCTGGCTGCTACTCACCCTCCTAACCCTTATCGTCGAGTATCGTCGGATAAGCGTAATGATGGTAATGCAAGTGCACTGAGAATTACTGTAATTACACAATGGTTTGTCCTGTGCTATTCAACCTGTTTGCTTTCTTTGTTGCTTAACTGCCCGTCTGCTCTTTAATTTCTCATATTTCTAACCCTTAATCCTAACACTGGAAAAGGATTTCAGTAAAAGTTATAAATCTTCATTACTTCATGAACCAACAAACTAAAAAGTAACGTAAAGGTTGGATTGGGTAGAATTTAGTAAGACATAATAATATTTTCTGTGAATAATCACCTGTAAATAGGAATTTCTTTGGATAAACCCTTCATATCTACATAGGGGGTGGGTCTTATCATTACCAAGATGGCTGCCAAGTGAATTTTTCCTGGAAGGACTTTGTTGCACTTTGCAGCATTGCCTCATGATCCCACTAAATCCAGCACACTTATTTTATTAGCCTCTGGTTTGACTCGCCACCTTGCTGCAATTATACACATTTCCACTCCAGGACACCCAAACACACTGCTTCATATTTTGCTTTTAAAGCTCTTTAAAGCAGCTAGTTCATCAGGATTGTGTTGATGTGGTTAATCTGAGTTTGCAGAAAGTGCTGTCAAACAACTAGTGGCTTAAGATTTAAATGTGCTCTATTACAAGTAACTGATAAGCATTAGAAATATTTAGTATACAAATAGAAAGTGAGATCAAACCCTTCTTTGACTCAGTTGAAAGAAAATTCCTCTTCCAGCACTCGTGCTGTCTTTGATTGGTCGCTGGTGCATTTCAGTGTCTGCAGCGAGTGCTAAATCTCCTCCAGCTCCTTCAGCTTCAATTCACCAAGTAAGAGGAGCCTGGATTGATGAAACTGGTGGGTCCATAGATGGTATAAAACACGGACAATGACATTAAATGGTTTGGGATAAAATACACCCTTCCGAGATATTAACCACATGCACCCTATGACAGTGACGACATCAGCAGAACCCTGACGGTCATTCCAATGGAAGAATGGCACCGCAGGGGTACCAAGTGCATGATAAGCATTAGTATGCTTGGACTTGGGAGTGAGAGTTAGAGATTTGTGATTTTGTTTTTGTCCTCAATATTCCCAGGTTAAAAAGAGCGAATATTTACAGAGAAGCTTTCTGTGGCACGTGGACCCCTCAGTTTCCCACTCTGGTGTGTTTTGATGGAGAATAATCTTCACAGTTTGTGTTGTGAATTGCACAAATCTACTGCTTTGTATCTGTTGTGAAAGCATACAGAGCCAAACACGTGGACAGGTGAAGCTCACTACAAAGAAATGTTTCCAGAACAACAACAGGTAGAATTGTCTTTGTCACAACAAACAAAAGAATTACGGGAAAATGACTGATAGGAATTGGGGTATTATTGAGAGTGATGATGTAATGAGGAGGCCTCCCACTCTACGGGACAAACAATCACATAAATGCAATCATTGCAATCACGGCTCAAGACAAAGAAACTTGTTGATTTCATCTCTCAAAAGGAGTTTTTAAATCATTTTATTACCTGTAAAATCTCATTTGTCATCTATAGGCTAGGGTGTCCCAGCTGCAAGGTTTGTTTGTTTTTTTAATTCGGTAGAACAAAAAGTTAGCTGAACACAAATGAAACATTAGTTACCCCATGGTTAGACATTACCTGGACTTCCATAATAGTAATTGACCACATTCTTCTTTCAAGACAAACAGGTGACAGACAAAGGAGTCTTAACCAAAGGGAAGCTTTTTGGATTTGGGATCTTTTTTTTTTCATAAACCTTATTTGTCTTTGAAGAGCAGCTCATGTTGTCGGTGGCAGACGCTGCTATGTGTCTCTTTCTTGCCTGATTTCTAGGTGTTTACATCCTTTGAGGCTCTTGCATCTGTCCAGGTTTTGAAGATTCCACATATTGATATATTCTACTAGGTGGAAGCTTGTGTGCCTCTAAAACAGTAAAACAGTGCTGGAAAAGACTTTTCATGGACTCTGTTTTATTCCCCGATGAAGGCTTGTGCACCAAAACAAGTTATTTTAGGTTAACATAACTATGCTATGAGAATAAAAGCATTTAAATTTTTTTTTTTTGAAAAGACAGTGCCTCTAAGGTTTTTTTTGATATTTTTAGTCAATGGATGAGCCTATTTATACTAGTATATTTTGGTGGTAAACATGTCGAGGAACCCTTCAAACACGTACGCTGTCTTTTTGTGAATTTATGCTGTTTTTTCAGCATAAATTCTCAGCATGCGGTTATAAATATATGTGATCCTGGATAAAGCTGCGTACACATTTGCAGTAACGTGACAACCAGAGACCAGGATCCGGTTGCCTTGGTAACCCTCTAATGTATTTACTACCAGGTCATATGTCAATCAATAGTATGCTTCACTCTCATTGGTAGTCACTTCAGTTGCTTGCCCACAGCCAGCAGAAACCCCTGTAGGCACAGGGAATATATTCTTAGCGCGAGGCAACAGTGCTAATCGCTGCACCACCCTGGCAGCTTTTGCGGTGGATGGTGCACTTTTGGTCCACCCAAGAGCTAATTGTAGAGATTAGAAAAATAAATTGTGTATGCAGCAAATATTTTATTCAGTGGTTTTGTTTATTCTTTCAAAATGTGTCACTCAAATCAGCCATGCACAGGTTGCTGTGTGCGATGTTTAAATGCCGCCTGCTTTACTTAAACACAGATAAGCGTCAGTGCATTTCACAGTCACGGCCTTTCAAGCTTCACACCCACCCACGTTTGTTTCCCTGGCACGCCAGTTTCATTTTTTTTTCCTTGACACTGAATAAATTCCCCCTCAAATCTCTGTCAGGTTAATTGGAAAATTGATGTGTGGGAATGAAAACATTGTCCACCAAATGCTCCATAATTACAGTGTTGGATCAATACAACAGGCTAAAGAGAGGGTTTTTTTCTCACTAAGTGAACTACACTAGAAAAGCTCAGGAAACTTTACCACTTACTTTTTAAATGTACTCTTGACTCGGCCGTGGTCTGAACTGGAGGCTATGTGAGAGGTCAGCTCAGAGGTGTCAGTGCCATTCTGAACTTTTTGAGCTTTGCTGGAGAAAAATCAAATTTTTTTCATTTTCAGTGTGAAAGATCAAAATACAACATGCACACTGAGAAGTAAAATAGACGGTTGACTGTGATAACACAGTTTTACTGCAACTTTCCAGCGTTCCGGTGTTCAGCTGCTGAAAATTCCCACTCTGCCGCTATACCGTATTTACAGGAAAAACAAAGAACATTTCAACATTACAGTCAACAAAAACGGGTCCAGGTGTGTTATGACAAAAAAAATGCTGAGCAGACTTTTGAGTCACCACATCAGTTTGGAGTATGTACTTTGTACTACAGGTTTGTGCTGTCTCCAAACAGCAATCAATGTGACATCTGCGGTGCATCTCTTTGCAGTACGATATTCGACACACCTGGTTGCCAAATGGTTGCATTCTGGTTATATTCCTATATGAAAGCAATGTTTCCAATTTTGCTGCTAAATCGCCGTCCTGAAGCAACTGCGTCACTGTTTGTGGATGAATTTCTGAATTTGTTTCAAATTTATCAGCTTCTGTTTAATTTTAATTTCTGTGTGGACGGTAACATATTTGCAACAAACTGCAAAAGATTTGCAATTTCCGCTGATTTATCAGTGTTAACCACGGTTCTAAGCACACAGACTCCCTCTTATTTCCATTTTATCGCACTAAAGTTGCTTCGAAGATGGCAACTGACCCAGACCTGGTTCCTCGAAGCAACCAAAAGCAATGAGATTGCAAATTTATTGCACTAAGTTTGGTCGTGCCACAATCTCCAACCACTGTTTTCTCTCATGTGACTATAGCAAAGCTAGTAAGCCAAGCAAGTAACATAGCACAGCACTGAAACTTTCATTGCATCTGCACTAACTTGGATTTATTTTGATATTTTTTTTATAGGAGCAAAAGTTTGAAACACCATTATATGAACATGTATTTCCCCTTTTTGTGCCTCTGGCAACAACAGAAAAGCAAAGCACCAACTGACTGTCATTAAAAATGCAGCAGGTGAATAATTTAAATCTTATCATTCACATGTTAAAGGCTTTGGATGATAATGGCAAACACCTCCCTATTTATTGGGAAACGTATCAGATAGTGGGTTCATGTTTGTGGCCACTTGATGAACCAAAATCCAATATTTTCCTGTAGTTCTAGTTTTGGCACCTTCCAACTCCTCAGAGAAATATCTGTCTGTTTGGTGTTCCACCATATTCACCAGCTGGTCTTTAAATATGGCTGTTGTTTGTGCTGAGAAGGTAATCCGGTGTGTGTGTGTGTGTGTGTGTGTGTGTGTGTGTGTGTGTGTGTGTGTGTGTGTGTTTTATAT
>JAVDPK010001941.1:222625-234597 GCA_034780415.1 Cichlasoma orientale
TCCTGCTAATGACTCCTATATTTGACTCAGGTGTGTTGAAGCAGAGACACATCTAAAACCTGCAGGACACCGGCTCTGGAGGCCTGGAGTTGAAGATCCCTGCTATAAAGATTGAGATGATAACAGATGATAACAGTAGCGCACATTCTAACCACTGTTATAATAGGTCTGTTTTCCTTAGAAAATAGATTAGAATCACCAGTTAACCCAACTGGACTAACTGCAGGTCTTTGGACTGTGGGAGGAAACCAGAGCGCCCGGCGAGAACATGCAAAGGCCACACAGAAAGGCCAGATGGTGGATTCAAACCCAGGACCTTCGTGGTGTGAGGGAACAGTGTTACCCCATTATTGCCAATATGATTTAGACAATCCTCATCAATAAAGGTCAGAAAAATGTGTTTTGATTTTTGATATGTATAAGTATGCCCATTTAAATCCGGCAAATTAGAATCAGGTTTATGACCAGTTTTTGATGTAAAACATTAGTTAAACAGAAACCCACATAGAAGTATGTCGTGATTAAAAATTAACCACTGTTTTTATATAAAAAATCTCGATTTTCCTGTTGGTTATATAAGGTATTGCAGTTTTTTTGTTTTGGTCAGTTTGCAGTGCTCCACCTTATTCTCTGCAGCAGCAAAATATTCCAAAGTTGCATGTCTGGCTTTGTCAACCCCTGTTTAGCCCACTGGGTAAGGCTTCAGTCTCAGGGCTCACAGCCCTAGAGACCAGTCATTCTGACGGGGTTATGGGTGATTGCTGAAGGTTGCTGGCTGTTAGCTTGATGAAATCAGTCACTGACCAGACTCTTGGCCTGGGTAGCAACTGATTTTACAGGGACTGCCAGCAACCTCCAGCAACCACTCACAGCTGGTCAGGGAATTTGCATTTTCCCCAGTGACCAGTGATTGCAAGGTGGTTGCCAGTTGATCTCTAGCCCTGTGTGACTGGGGCGTAACGTGCCTGGTTTCTAACACCTCTACTATCACTATGAACACAACTTTCAGAAAATTATTTTTTTGTCTACAGCATGCAGGAAAAATCAAAAAGTCTTAGAACCTACTTACAATACAAATACAGCGGAATAATGATGTTATGAAAAACATCTAAAAAAAGTTATTTGCTGTTGACTTATTGATAACCTATTACTTTACTACGTACTTTTTCCACTGAAAAACGTAATCTATTGAGGTTTTTGTTGAATAACTTATTATAAAGATGGCTTTTCTTGTCATTGTCACAAAGTACATAACCTCTGTCTGCAGACATGGTAACAAAGAAAATCAAATTTCAATCAAATGTTGTGTAACTCCATTTGTTTTGTTTTTTTTTACACAACTGCACCTTATAAAACAAACACTTTTTAAAAGCAGCTTTCACCGTGGATGAACCTGAATTTGCCACCTGCAACACAACAGGGCCGCAGAGTCACCGGCAAAGGATGAATTCCATTCCCTCCCACAGAAAACAGCTGAACACAAAGGCCACGCCAACTAAATCGTGGCGCGATCAGCAAACTGGACGTTCAACTTGAATGTATTAATTCAGCTTTATAGATGCCGCGTAGGATGGAGGGCGTTTTAAGGACGATTCAAGATAAGCAACGAGGACAGTTGAAAAATCTCACGCTCAGAACATTCATGAGACATTTGGGTGTTCCGGGACATCCAACGCATAAGGAATGTTTTCATCGGCCGCGTCTCTTTCAGGCACCGAAGGCTGCTGCTGCTGCAGCTGAAGGCCATGCTGCGCAACCTGACAAAGAAATAATCAGCGCGAGAACAGCTGTTCATCCGGGAAAGCATGCGGATCTTTTGACTGGTCGTTGGTGTGCAGCTGGAGGAGTGGAGGAGGTGGGTGAAGCAGTGGCCATGAAGCCTGAGAACAGATTATACTGTATAATATCAAGAGCTAACTTAAATTTGGAACACTGCAGTTTATCCTAGATTATATCATCACTTATTGTTTGTGTTTGGTAAGCGTTTTATGCAACATTAATAAGTGAACTATTGTTTTAGAACTTTGCCACTAACTTTTTAAATTTTTTTTTACTGCAGGTAATATTAGGAATTCATAAAAATTGGGTCTTACAAACTGCTGCTTTCATTACAAAAGACAGATGATGCCTGCCTGACACGAAACTGGTTAAATTTAACAAATCACATTGGTATCAAACACCCCCTGGCTGAATAGCGCAGATACAGAGCTTTAAAGCGCACAAAACAACAATTAATTGACTTTCTATAACGTAGTGATGAGAAAGAATTCACTGTTTTAGCTCTGATTGTTGCCTCTTGGGAGGCTCAACAACGTTTGTCAGCGTGTGGGCGTCACACTGTCAAAGCCCACAGCCTCTGTGATGTGACTGCAGTTAACTGTCCAAAACTTTACTCGCCTGCATTTACCACCTCATGCATTTGCATTGCTTTAACCCACCCAGCCAAACTACTGCCTGAAAACAGGTGCATGCACAACTGCGCCGAATACCCAGCGCTCGCAAAACTCAGCCTATAATTTCGCAGCACGCACTATAATAACTGTGAAAAACGAGTGGTCAAACTTCTTAAATGCATTAAAGTAATTTGTGGTGTTTTCTGTGCCAGTTTGTCGAGCGGAACTCTTTGCAGACCCCTCTAAATGAAAATCCATTGAGTGTAGAGGAAAGCACAATGTGGTGTGAATATTTGACCACATGGTGGATTCAAATGAGGCCACCCAAACATTAAAAACAGGCTGTTTATACTAAAATACTAGATTTGATTTATGCAAGACTATTCATGAGTAACAAGGGAAAACGCCGGCTATCTGCTCCGCTGCCCTGATAAATTATAAAACAGCCAAGACCTTAAGTTGACCAGTGACTTATATCTACTGAGCTGAGCTTGTATACAGAACATATTGTGGATAATAAAACCACAACTAAAAGGTCTGACTCAGGAAGTGTGCGGTAAAAACTGCCACTGCAGCAGCTCAGCATCCGCTTGCTCAAAAGCTTCCTCTGCAACCCTTCGTTTACCTTTCCACTCATATTAAATCACTTCAAATGTAACACAAACACCACAACAACAGCAGCAGTGCACTCCTGTCAGGGAGTCCTGAGCTGTGTGCACCGAAACTAGAACACAATGCTCTGGAGTGCACCAGTCTGTGATGCACTGCAGGATACACTCAGTGTTTAAATAGAATTATATGAAATTTAGCCAAGAATTCAGTAGATACACGTTTGTTTTGACTTATTCTGTCAAACTAGTTGCTTAAAAGAGGATTTTTAATAAATATTTTATATAGTATCCTGCCAAAATAGTATATATGGCTTCTCCCAGAGAGTGTGAATTTTCTATATTAGCTAAAAAAAAAATCCAAAATACTAAATCCACATGCCCGCCTGCTGCTGTGTTAACCCATTAAGGATCGCACCTGTACGCCTAAGAAGAAACTCCTGAAACATGCAGTCTGACCAGATCAGGTGTTAATAGCTGTCCCTAATGGCTCTCCTCTCATAAAAGCGAAAACAAATGTCATGTGTGCACCAGCTTATTACAGCCCAGAGTTATATCTTATTAAGTGACCTCTAGTGGTCTCATGAGACATCATCAGGGATTTAGAGAAATGCCTCAGAAAACGTGTTTATGTTCGAGGAGCTCAGGGTCGATGGGTGGGCCAGTAAAACGCTGACGTAGAGGAAGAAAGATGTTCATGTCCAGTTTTAAGCTGATCATTAGTCTTACTTATTACTTAATTATGACTCTCCATTAGTGGATCATGATGAGTTCACCACTGAAAATCATCGTCTGTACTGAACGCGCTCTTCTGAGGATTTCAAATGATCTTTTAATGCCATCTGATGCTGCTGTTCTCTCAGGTCTGCACTTGGCACAGAACTTCATAATTAAGAGCTGTGCATATTTCAGCCACAGTATTATATTTACATGTGATCTCATAGAAGTTTTACTATCTCTGCTGAAGACATCCTCACTGTGCTGTGCTCAAAGGTTCTGGATCCAAACCTTTATTCCTTTTATATTTGCTTCACTTGCAAATGATATTGGGCAATTTTAATAACAGATACAAATAATTTGCTGATGACAGTCAGCTATATTTTTCCTAATGAGGCCTATAGGCTAAGCCTGACTGCCTTAGTCCTATTAGAAAAATTCCTTACAGCTCATTGTGGCCAAAATAGTGGTTTTGATTGCTGCTCCAGAAAATGCCTTTTTTTCAGCAATATCCTCTTCTGCTCTTATCAATGAGGGGAATTTGGGGGGAATTTTTCATCCGTCCTGATCTCTTATTACCCAGCTGTGGGGAGTCACGTATGTGGCCGATAACCTTCAGTGTTACCATTTAGCTCCCTCACTTAGAACAAAGAACTTAATTTTAGTGTCTGTCCCTCCCTCCTGCCTAAAGACCCGTGGAGACTATTTGAAGCCATGGCACCTGTGCTTTGGACTGTTCTGCTTGCACCTCTAAGATGACTCTATGGATTTGGTCAAAAGTCAACTTGTGAAATACCTTTTTAGATGGTGTTGGTATAACATGTATAACTCTTTCTTTGGCTTTTTTGAACAGGGAATTGTTTTTCTTTAAATATGTGGCACATCTATGGTCTTGGGGACAATTCTCGGATTGATTAACGATAAAGGAGGATATGCACTGCTCAAAACAATTAAAGGAACACTTTGAAAACACATCAGATCTCAATGGGAAAAAAATCATGCTGGATATATTGATACTGACTGGGTAATGTGTTAGGAACCTCCTTGCACAAAGGAACAGAGACCGGTCCTGCTGATGGGTTAAGGACCTTCTACGGCCCTGCCCAGCTCTCCTAGAGTAACTGTCTGTCTCCTGGCCCTCTAATGCACCTGTTTAATTTCATTAACACCAAAGCAGCTGAAACTGATAAACAACCCCCTCTGATACTTAACTGACCAAAATGCCAGCAGTGTATATACTTTGGGTTATTTTTTCCTGGACATCATTTCTGGTGGTGCACTTGGTTGCGCACACAAAGTTCTAGAAACACACTATTAATTAAAGTGCATGCAATATATATATATATATTTTTTACAATTTAGCTGATTTCAACACAAAATTAGGTAAATACAACTTCAGATGAATCACAAAACATTGCATATTACACGGTGTCATTATTTATTCAACAAAAACTAAGCCAAAATGCAAATAAGGAGTAGATATGTTTTTTTTTAAATTATTTTTTCATTATTATGTCCTGATATGTAAAATCAGGGTATTTATGTTTGTAATTACAAAAACTGTATCATTATATATTAAATAATCACATTATTTATTGTATAGTGACGTGGAAAGCACCAACTCAAATGCATGGGCCCTAAAAGCTGTTATGTCCAAAGATGGTTTTACCCCCTCTCTGAAAATCAAATGCACAAAAAAGCTGCAAAGTCACAGGATCTGTTAAAACATCCATACCTGAAAATCCATCTGCTCCACTGAGCTGATTAGTTTGTTTGATACCAAAGTCCAGCGAGTGCTGTGGGGAGACAAACAATTAGCCAGTCGACACCATGTTTGGTACTAACAGTATCATCAAGTTGTTTACGAGCATTAGTCACCGGTCAGAGGAAATCGCACACTCTTCCCCACAGAAATTAAAGCGGAGACAACGTCAGGGTGGGAATACACTGTAACAAGTACACAATTCTCTCTGATAGCACACAAGTTAAAATTCAATTCAATTCATGTTTAAACCTGGTATGAGATTGCTCCAAGCTGGCAGAAGGAAATTGATATAAACCCTAAAAATAGGCAATTTTAGCCATATAAGAAGAATAACTCTACACCTCCCTGCAGAGTTAACTGATTGCTGTTTCTGCTGGTGGGTGTTTGCCGGATCATGATCACCAGCTGGGGCTCTGAGCTTGCTGCCTTTATAGTTTCTGAGCTACAATACAGGTGACACAGCTGACATGAAATATAGCAGAATTACTATGAGCAAATCAACTGGTTATATAACATGCAATATAAGCACTTTATGGGTGAGCTGTTAAAGTGAACATGGAGGAAGTTATTAGACTTGGACCACTATATCACTCGTACCAATATATCAATCTCTCCCAATAGAGAAAATTACAATGAATTATTACAGCCTAGCAAATGACGCCCCCCCCCCTCCACCGACCTCACCCCCCTCCCTTCCACTAATCCCATCTTAAAATAAATATCTCCCAGACACAAGTTAAAAGCCTTGAGGCCACAAAATCAATTTTTCATAGGCAGGGGGGGTAATAAAGAGTCTTGATCCCGCTCTTCCTGTCTTTGAAGCAGCCAGTAGTCCAGCAGTGAGCAGCAGAATGGCTCAGTGCCATCTGAAGCTACAGCCAAGTGGATGTGGGCCAGTGCACAAATCTAACAGGTATAGGGAGGAGTTGGCTGCACTTCACCCTGCAGTTTGTTGATAATTTTAGAAATAAAAGGCTGAGTGGCCATCACAGAGTGTATGTGACTGTTTATCCACCAACTCCCAAACTGTGTCACTTTGGAACGGCCTCGCAGCAAATCAAAGGCCAGGGGATAAACGTATCGTTCACAGGCTGGGTCATTACATTACTACTCAGCCTTTCTAGCTGCAAGGGCTTATAGGACTAATTTAACTGAGTCCAAATCAATACCACGACCAACAGTCCGTGCTCCTCTCAGACCAAAAGAAGTTCAAGACAAAACACGTTTGTGTGCTGAATATTAGAATAATTTTCTTGATGTTGCTAGAAGGGATGTAAGTATGCTGTATTATATATTTTGAATATTTCTTTTTTTCTTATTGATTTGTGTGGTTCTGCTCAACGCTGCTGCTAAATCTCCATGCTGGCTTTGTAGTTTATTCACAGGGTGCCAAAAAACCCCCAGAAGCTTGCTTTTGATTTATATATAAAATTCATATTTCAGCCATTTATATTACCACCACAAAGCTGAAGATCAGCTGCCTCATTCGTTTAGTTCCTAGCAGCAGATCCTTCATCTCCTCACTTCACAAAAACAGAACTGTGATGAACTGATTTAGAGCCCAGCCTGCTAGTCCAGGTCAACATGTGCAGATGCAAATTTTAGGTTTTGTGACCTCCGCGTGGTAGCTTCAGTTTTCAGGGCTGTCCAAACTTTTTTCAAAAACATTTTTAAACCGGTAAAAAGGTGCGAGAGAGAGAGAGAGAGAGATGCTGGTGTCGGCTGTCACACTGAAGCTCAGTCAGCCACAGGTGTAGCTGCAGGTGAGGTGGAGCGTCATCAGGGTCAAACAGCAACATGTCCTTTTCGATAGCGGCAAAATCCCCAAAACAGTTGTTAAACTCACAAGTGAGGGATGTGATAACTGCTGCATAGCGCTTCGTTTGCCCACCTGTACTGACAACCATGACCTCCTGCAGGGCTGGGAAGCGTGTGGTGCAGGGCTCTGTTTGTGACAACTGTCTTTGGAAAAGCTGTAGGTTTGTTT
This sequence comes from Cichlasoma orientale, assembly GCA_034780415.1. Lineage (NCBI taxonomy): Eukaryota > Metazoa > Chordata > Actinopteri > Cichliformes > Cichlidae > Cichlasoma > Cichlasoma orientale. The sequence continues at coordinate 230,096 of JAVDPK010001941.1, forward strand.
GCAGCAAGGTCCGGAGGGTGGGGGTGGGGGTGTCCCCTCAGTGCCGAAGTGAAGTCCATGTATGAAGGGAGCGCTGTATGCACACAGAACAGGGTGTTGGTGGAGGATTTCAGCTTTCTGGGCTAACTCCAAAAGTCTCCAAATGTTGCCGAAGTCACCAGAAACAGTTGCTAAGTTTCTCACTAGTCACTTTTTGAGAAAAAAAGTCGCCAGGGATTCTGAAAAGTCGCTAAGTTGGCAACACTGTGTGTCACCTATGACCCCCACCCAAGGCACACATCACACAGCATGGGCTGTGATTGGTTAATCATTCAATCGTCTTCTTTCTGAGATTTTGAAGCAGTTAGCAGGCATCTGTTACACAACACTGGCTCCATTGGTTAAAAAGAGGAATTGCATACTGAGTTGTATTCATTGCTTGGGCCGGCGGGCCAAAAATAACATATGTATGGACAAGACGCACGGGCCATCTAAAAGCTGAGCTTGGGCCATGTGTGGTCCACGGGCCGTAGTTTGGACACCCCTGGTTTAATGGATGCATTTGAATCACATATTTGGTGCTTAAATGACAGGATTATAGTCCGATAACCTTCATGAATATAATCTTGCATGTACATTAAAGAAAAAAAAAAACATATTCAACCATCAACCTGTTCCTTCTCACACGGTTAAATGAAGGGACAAAACACCTTATAGATCCAAGTCCACCCCACAACAGTCCCATTATTGTAGGTTTTTAGCAAATCTGGACAATATAACTGCAGCAGCTCCATTTGTTTACAGTTCTTTGTGATGTGATTGGTTTGCCAATACTTGCCGACCTGTACAGCTAAAGCAGCGTGTCAGCTAACACCGTTCAGTGTTAAGGTAGCTTAAGGTAGCCTTTTTTTCAGCTGCATCTAAAGCCCCATCTCACAGAGTGACCCTGCCTCAGGATCTGTTTTTAATCTGGGTTTTATTCCTGCTGGGATTACGTCTACTTCAGTGGGTTTTCAACCATTTTGTCTTAGAGACCATAAAAGTGAAAGCCCGTCTCATTTTTTTCAGATTAAATAACTGGCCTGGACAAAAATGATGGCACCCTCTAGGAAAGATTACAAATTATTTTACCAGAGGGACGTGTTAAACTAAGGTGTGTCCTGTAATTAGCATCACAGGTGTCTTCTAAATTGTAATCGGTCAGTCTGCCTGTTTAAAGGGTGAAAAGTCATCACTGTGCTGTTTGGTATTATGGTATGTATCGCACTGAACACGGACCGCAGAAAGCTGATAGGGGAGCTGTCTCAGGAGATGAGAAAAATAATTACTGACAGCAGCTCGATGCTCCTGTGACTACAGCTGCACATATTATTCAGAAGTTTAAGGTCCACGGGACTGTAGCCAACCTCCCTGGATGCGGCTGCAGGAGGAAAACTGACGACAAATTGAAGAGACGGATAATACGAACGGTAACCAAAGAGCCCAGAACAACTTCCAAAGGTCAAAGTACATCAGTGTCAGATCGCACCACCCGTCTCTGTCTGAGCCAAAGTGGACTTAATGGAAGACGACCGAGGATGACACCACTGATGACAGCAAATCATAAAAAAAGAGAGACTGGAAATTGCCAAAATGCATTAAGCTTTTGGGAAAATGTGCTTTGGATAAATGAGATTTTTTTTTTTTGCTTTTTGGCAAGTCACATCAATTTTATGTTCACAGATGCAAAAACGAAGCCTACAAAGAAAATCTGTGCAGGGTACAATGACTTCACAACGCTTTCAAGGCATCCTGGAGCCAAATGTGCTGCCCAGCGTCAGAAAGCTTTGTCTCAGTCGCAGGTCAGGGGTCCTCCAACAGGATAATGACCCAAAGCACACAGCTCAAAACAGCCAGGAATGGCTCAGAACAAACCATTTAACTATTCTGAAGGATCTGTGGAAGGAGCGGAACCATGCAGTCTGGAGAAGGAACCCTTCAAAACAGCTGCAGCAGTTTGCTCACAAAGAGTGGGAAAAATTACCTGTGGACAGGTGCAGAAGTCTCATTGAGAGTTACAGAAATCACTTGATTGCAACGATTGCCTCAAAATGTTGCTCTGTGCTCTGCTCCAGACACGCCCTGAGAAACAACAGTGGGCATAATATGAACTTAATGACTTTTCAAATACACTCACCAACACCTTTCTTAGATTTAACTGCTCACTAACGCAAATCAGCCTGTCACGGTCCTCGGTCTGCGACCCAGCATTTTTGGTTTTGGGCTTCTAGTTTCTATTAGAAGCCCATTTCTATTAGTCACTGTTTAATTCTTAGTTTATTGTAGTTTTGAGTTTTGTATCCTTTCTGAGAGATTTTAACTCCTTGCTCCCCGTGTTCTCCGTGTCAAGTCCACGTTTCTGTGTCATGTTAGTCTCTTCCTGTTTTATTTTGCCAGTCTCTTGTATCGTGTGCTTTGTTGATTCAGTTCACCTGTTTCCCCTGCTGTTTCCACTCTCCCCGATTACCTCATGTGTACATGTTGTCTGTGTCCTCAGTTCTGTGTGTTGCTGGCTAAGTTTGGTTTCTCCCTTCAGGACTTGCCACTGCAGATAATCTGCCTCCCTAGCATCCTCCCCCATCACTGTAGCTACGAGCCCCCCTCTGTGGTCATCCCCTTTTCTTCCTGCCTGGCAGCTCCATATTCAACATCCTTTGCCCAGTGGATCCACTATCCCTCCTCTGCACATGACCATCTCAGCCTTGCCTCTCTAACTATCTCCGGACCGCTCGACCTGGGCTGTCCCTGTGATCTACAGTGGGGGGAATAATTATTTGATCGCCTACTGAATTTGCAAGTTTTCTCAGTTAAAAAGAAATGAACACTTTTTTTTAATGGATAGTTTTATTTTAATGGAAAGAGAATATCAACCAGAAATCCAGAGAAAAACAAAACAAAACACATAACATCAAAGTTATAAACTGATTTGCATGTCATTAAGTGAAATAGGTATTTGAGTCGCTGCAAACCAGCCAGAATTCTGTGATCCATGCAAGATTTTGTCTCATGGGGTGAGGATGATCGTGAGAAAAGTGGTGGTAGAGCCCAAAACTGCATGGAAGGAGACTGTTAATGATTGAAGGCAGTTGGGACCACAGTGACCAAGAACACCACCGGTAACACACTGCACCATAATGGACTGAAATCTTGCAGCACCTGCAAGGTCCCCCTGCTCAAGAAGGTACATGTACAGGCCCAGCTTAAGTTTGCAGTGAACATGTAAATGATTCACAGAAGGCTTGGGAGAAAGTGCTGTGGATAAAACCAAAATCAAGCTTAGGATTTAAAGAGTTTCTGTAAAGAGGAGTGGCCCAAAATCCCTCCTGAGATATATGCAGACATGTGACCAACTACAAGAAACACAGTACAGTTGTGCTTGCCAACAAGGATTTCTCTACCATGTACACTGCTAAAAAAAAAACAACCTAAAGGAACACTTTTTAATCAGAGTATAGCATTAAGTTAATTAAACATCTGGGATGTTGATCTGGTAGCAGAGGGGGTTGTTAATCAGTTTTAGCTGCTTTGGTGTTAATGAAATTAACAACAGGTGCACTAGAGGGGCAACGATGAGATAACCCCCAAAGAGCAATAATTATACAGGTGCAGGCCGCTGGCATTTTTTTGCTTGTCATCTTTTCAGACTGTTTTTCACTAGTTTTCATTTGGCATTTGGCTAGGGTCAGTCCCACTGTGGGTAGCACGAGGCGATACCTCAGGTTTCCTGTCAGCACTGCAGCCAGACTGACAGAGTCAGAGCTCTGTTGAGCCGAGTATTCCTTTAACTTTAATGACTTTGTGAATTTTCATTGTAATGCATTTGATACCCAGTTTTAGCTATCCATGAAGCCAGATGACACATCAAATAGTTCAACAGGAATACCTTAAAGACATAAAGACCCGGATGACCTCTAATTCCCTGCTTCTAAATTCAGATAAAACTGAAGTTTCTTGTACCCAGACCTACAAATCTTAGAAACATGGTGTCTAATCAGACACTTACTCTGCTTGGCATTACCTTGGCCTCCAGTAACACTGTGAGAAATCTTGGAGTTATTTTGAACAGGATATGTCCTTCAATGCACATATTAAATAAATAGTAGGACTGCTTTCTGCATTTTCACAATATCTCTAAAAATAGACACATCCTGTCTCAAAGTGATACATTACTTCTAGGCTGGACTATATCATTACTATCAGGTTGTTCTAAAAACTCCCTGAAAAGCCTTCAGTTGATCCAAAAAGTACTGACAGGGACTAGAAAGAGAGCGCATATTTCTGCCATATTGCCTTTTCTTAATTGGCTCCCTGTTAAATCTAGAATAGAATTTAGATTCCTTCTCCTCACATACAAGATCTTTAATAATTAGGCCCCGTCTTATCTTAAAGACCTTATAGTACCGTATGACCCCAATAGAGCACTTCGCTCTCAGACTGCTGGCTTACTTGTGGTTCCTAGGATACTTAAGAGTAGAATGGGAGGC
>JAVDPK010001941.1:235193-263633 GCA_034780415.1 Cichlasoma orientale
GCTGAGTTGGGTCAGCTGTGCCAAAAGGGGAGGCACCCAAGGCTGGAGAGAGCAAGCCACGCCCCAGTGGGCCAGAAAACCACAGCAGGCCTGGCTAGGGCCGTAACAGTTGATATTCGGTCTCTTGCCATTAAAATGAAACTACCGTAAAAAATTAGAGACTGTTGATTTCTTTGTAAGGAGGAAACTTATAAATTCAGCAGGGGATCAAATATTTATGCCCCGCACTGGATTCACTTCTAATCCTGGTCATTCCCAGTGAAAATCCTAATACCTTCAACTCTGCTACCTCCAGCTCCGCCCACCTAAAAAGTATCCTTTGACAGTGCAGATCTGTGACACAAAGCGTCAGAACGTCTTCAGTACACTTTGGAATTAGTTCCACGAGACTCTGAAATGTTACTGAAGGGATCAATAACTGTTGGTTTGGTGTTTTGGTGGCTTAAATTGCACTTGTCAACTCTGTCAAGCTCTGGTTACTGCAAAGGTATTATAAAGAGATCACTAAAATCAGGACAGAACTGTTCTCACACAGAATGAATCTGATCACTCAGAACGACTAGCCTGGTTTCCAGTGACCCTTGGCATCAAAAAGAACAAGTGGACCATAATCATGGCATGTAGTAGCTCCAAAATGGCTCTTCACCGGGCTAAAATAGAAGGCTCTGAGTGATACTAAAGGAGGAGCCATTTGGGAGCCATAAGAGCCAGCTCTTCTAAGGGAGCTGGACCTCCCATCATTAATGGCAGCACAATGCCTCCCACTCAATCACAGATCTGCTCACTGTCAGGATTGAGAGTTGTTGTTTCCTCTTTAAACCTGAAACTTGAGATTGGATCAAATCAAATCTTCATTATGATTGAGATCAAAAGACAAGAAGCACAATGCATCCTTTAAAGAATGATAATTTATTCGTATCCAAACATTTCAGAGAAAATTTCAAACATCTAAACCAAGGAGGTGATGATATCTGCTAAGCAAACATTAATTAAAAGAAACCCCAGAGGCAAAGTCGGAGGTCACCTGCACAACAGCACTGCTAGAGCTAGAAAATGAGAATCAGCAGCTGACTTTGCCACCGGCTTTTCGTCTGTGGCTTGAACCCAAGCTGTCCAGGTACAACGCACTCTCGCTTCATCACATCACCACGCTGCTGCCACAAGCCAGCATGTTAGATACTGACAGAGAGCAGCTACTTCCACATCATATTAATAAACAATATACACAACCACAGAGCACAGACACCGCTCGGGTAGCCTTTGGCAAGGTATTAGTGTTTAAATATCTCAGCGCAAGTGAGTCAGAATTTAATCTGTTGCTTTTTAGCATAATAATGGAGAGCAAGGGCCAAGCAGGAATGAGTCTGTTTGGAAGCCAAAAAATGCACTTAAAGGGAACACTGAGGAGAAATATCCCCTCCAAATGTATGTTTAGTATTGTGCTGGTGCACCCCCCCTTCACCCCCCGCCTCCACCCCCACCGAAACTTTGGAAGCCAGTTTCTGCTGTTATAAAAGAAAAAGGGAGAGAGAGGAAAGTCACATTCAAAAATGTATCTTCACTGTAAGAGGCAGAATTATGTTTTTTTTTTTTTTTTAAATCTCATATTTTGCACATTCATAACTGTTACTTTATATTTCTAAACTTGGAAATAACCTTGACTCATGCTGACAGATACCCTTACAGCTGTTCTCTCATGTTTGACTAGCTTCATTGTAACCTGGAAACCATTTTTGTTTTTGTTTTTACTTTTTTAAAAAGTCAAAAGATCTTTTCAAAGCTTTTTTTCCCATTTTACTTTTTACTTTTTATTTCATTTTTCAAGCTTAATTTAAATTGTCATTTACATGGATGCTTTTTTCTTATTCATAATCCTAATTTAACAAATTTTCTGTCTCATATTTTTTTTAACCTTTAGGACCACCTCATGATTTTGACTTTTGAATCTAATATTTTTTTTAATATTTATCTACTCATTTTTGCTTTTTTAATGCACGAGCTTGAATTCCTAATTCCATCCTGTAATCTCATAATTTGGACCGGGCTACATAAATAGACATTACGACTTCATTTGGTTTATTTGGGATTTCTAGAAAAAAACGACTGGCTCCAAGCAAGTAAAACCAGGCGCTTGGCTCCGTGTGGCTCCACGACCTCGCCACATGGAGGCGCCGCAGACCCGCATTCCTGCGTCCCACTTGCTCACAGAGCACGCAGAGAGAGAGAAAAAAAAAGTAGCGGAGCCGTTACAGGAAAGGGGGGCTCTTTTTGAACGCTTTAGCTCGAAATCAGATGCTCCCTGTGCGGGCTGTGGAGGGATCCGTGCAGGCGGCGATGAATGGAGCTGAGCGCGCAACTTCTCTCCAGTCCTGCCGCCGCCGCCGCCGCCGCTGCTGCTGCTGCTGGAGTTTCCTCTAGGATTTGGCTTCTTCTGACAAGACGAGCTGGACTTTACTTCTTCTGCAAACATGTATTCAGCAGCATTGCTTCTGATGCTGGCCATCAGGATCTACGCAGATAGCATGGAGGGACCAACAGGTAAAAGAAGGAAAAAAGGAGAAATATTTGGGTTTGGGTATGGCAAGGCGTAGTCCAAAAGCAGCGTTACAGTTTTAAAGTTGCCTGTCAGGGGTTAAAAATCGCTCTATCCCCGCAATTTAGACGTTTATGCTGAAGTCAGTCAGTCTTTTGCCCTGACTGTGGCTCCCCGACTTCAAAAAGTTGCCTCTGAGTGCGCGTTCAGCTCTTTAAATGCGCTCCTGGGTCACATTTAGTGCTAAGAACTTTCTCCTTTGTGACACGTTAATATTTCACTGGGCATTAAATGTGACATTGCCTGCATCCTCACAGCATCATTCAGTGGTGTGTGTGTATGTGTGTGCGTGTCTTTCAGAGGATATTCCATATTTTCAAAGCCAGAAAGCGCTACAATGAAAGGATTCATTGATTGAATGTGTCCACTCTTTTCAGCATCTTTATGTTTTTGTTGTTCAGGCTTCGTTAGGCTGCAACGCCGTTTTTTTAAAATTTATTTCTAAACCAATGTGTGATCCCACAGAAAGTAAATCACCCCACAGTAATAAGTCATCCCTCACTGGATCTGTTATTGCAGATGAATAACTTGCTTGTATGTTAATAGCTCTGATGGAACATCTTGCATGATTATGTTGCGGATGCATTGGATGATTTGTTCACTTTGTAACACAGTCAGCCCTCGGAGCTGCTCTGGAGTGTGTTGCCTGCTGCTACAAAGCAATACCACAGAGATGAATTAGTAATGTCAGTGTTTGTGCTCTGAATAACTGCGCTGACAGCTGGGCCAAATATTCTCTGTGTGGATCAGTCAAACTCCTGATAGACAGTTTTGAAGTGCTCTCAGAGAGGAAAACAGATTTTGAAGCTATGTTACCTGAAATCCACAGAGCCCGTCTGAGATGGGAGTTCAAATCCTTTTCACTTTGCCTGTGGCTAGTTTAACATTTGAATGGCTGAAGTAGTGTGTGAAGACTTCTAAAGGCCATGGAACGTTGTCTTCTGAGGAATTTTGTGGAATACGGTTAGAAAAAATTGCCCCCAGTCACACCCTTATCAAGTTTGTCTCAAGTGAAAGTGCCAGCTGACTTTTCTCAAATGCTTTTCAGCTTGTGCGAATGTTTTAGGCGAGATATAAATACTCTGGTACGTCGGTATCGGTTACACGATGACCAAAGCCAGTTGCTGAACAGACGTGCACTGAGCCACTCCCTGCTCTCTAGGATCAAGTAGATTCTGTGGGCAAGATTTATTGTAACAAGCCACCTGTCTTGTGCTCTCGTGAGGAGCAGCAGACAAGAACGCCAGTGATTCACTTTATTTTTTGGGAAATAATGAACATCACCAAGAATACACGCTGATTTCCATGCAGAAAGTCAAAGCCTGTCCTAACAGCTTATGTCTTGGGTCATGCAGTGGCTCTGTTGTCACACAGTAGCAATAATAAATGTGCGGGAAGTCGGCCTGAATGTCTGATAACATTTAAATCCAAATTGTGCTAAGTGTATTTCCACCTGCTGTTTTTATTTAAGTATAGCTGTCAAAGTACACTGTTATATAAGCACTAGTACCAAGACTTCAATACATGGGTAATTTTCAGTATAGATAAATTTGCCCATTTTTATGATCTGGTTTTTATATATATATATATACATATATGTTTGGGCCATAACGGGTCAGAAAATTTCAATAAAAGCTTATTTGATTTTCTAAAGTCGAAACTGTGTTCTTCAAATGTCAGTTCAATTCCAAAATCCAAAGATAATCCGACCAATATATCCAAAAGTTTTAGTTATTTGACGATCTATTGGTGTCACCTTTTATAATTTCTGATAAATGAAAAATGAAAAAAGTAAAAAAGAGACAAGAGAATGCCCTTCAACCATGATATGAGTGTTGATGTTACACAGTTTTTCCACCAGAGGGCACTCTGCAGCTTCTCTGTTGACAACATTTGTGATTGGAACTGCGCGCACAGAAAAACCAGCTGATCTGATCAGAGTCGGGCAGAGCGTAACAGATGTTCTTCAAATCTGTTTACGTTTTATGTGTTTGAAAGAGAAAAAATATCAGCTGACATGTATCGGTTTTTTAAATCACCAAATATCGGTATTGTACAAGTCCTCAAAATTCAACATATATATAAGAGAGGGAGAGCAAGAGAGAGAGAGAGGCCCTACTTCCTGCTACTGTCCCAGATTGTTTGCAAGTCTTTCATCTCCGTTGTCATTCCCATGCACCCTTAGACTTACTGATTGGCTGCTGCAATTTTAAATCTTTTCATTATTTGCCAACAATTTTTTCTATGTATTTTTATCATGGTTGAAGCATCTTTTGCACCATAACTGGAGAGATTGCTCATGTCGTTTCATGCCTCTTTTGCCTCACTTCTGAAGAAAACCCTGCACCCAAGACAGCCACTGATTAGTTGTCTTTGGATGAATTCATCAACTATTTGTTGAAACTTTAAACATTTCTCTTGCTTTGGTATGATTAGGTGGGGTAATATGTCTTTTGCTATTGATAGAATAAAGATGGTACCATGCTGAATTGCACCAGAAATAAAGACCTTTACATGTTGTTTAAAGTTTAAAAAAATTCTCAGTTCAAAGCAGAGAATTTGATGAACATTATCAAGTGCATTGTCAACGTGCCTAATGTGCCATACATGCTTCCCTTAGGTAATACTATTAGAAAACTATGAATACGATTTCATTGCTATGAAGATGATACCCAACGTTATTTATCTATAAAGCCAGGTGATACAAATGAACACATTAGCACATTAAATAAATCTGTAGGACTGTCTTTATTCATTTGCGCAATATTTCTAAAATTAGAAACATCCTGTCTCAGAGTGATGCTGAAAAGCGAATTCATGCATTTATTACTTCTAGGCTGGACTATTGTAATTCATTATTATCAGGCTGTGCTAAAAACTCCCTGAAAAGTCTTCAGCTGATCCAAAATGCTGCAGCTAGAGTACTGACAGGGAGAAAGAGAGAGCATATTTCTCCCATATTGGCTTCTCTTCATTGGCTCCCTGTTAAATCCAGAATAGAATTTAAAATCCTTCTGCTCACATACAAGGTCTTGAATAATCAGGTCCCATCTCAGAGTACCATATGCTTCTAACAGAGCACTTTGCTCTCGGACTAAAGGGTTACTTCTGGTTTCTAGAGTTTTCCAAAGTAGAATGGGAGACCAGCTCCCAGCTTGGATTTAGAAGACAGACACCCACTCTACTTTTAAGACTAGGCTTCAAACTTTCCTTTTTGATAAGCTTATTGCTAGGGCTGGATCAGGTGACATTGAACTCTCCCTTAGTTACTGTGCAATAGGCCTAGACTACTGGGGGGTTCTCATGATGCACTGTTTCACTCACCTCTTTTCACTCTCTCTGTGTTTATAAATTACAACTGTGTTTAATCATTAGTTATTATTAATCTTTGGCTCTCTTCCACAGTGTGTCTTTTGTCCTGTCTCCCTCCCCTGAGCCCCAACCGGTCGTGGCAGATGGCTGCCCCTCCCTGAGCCTGGTTCTGCTGGAGGTTTCTTCCTGTTAAAAAGGGAGTTTTCCTCCAGCTGACGCTAAGTGCTCGCTCATAGGGGTCGTCTGATTGTTGGGGTTTTCTCGGATTATTGTAGAGTTTAGAGGACATAAAGCACCTTGAGGCCAGCTGATTGGATCAGAGTCGGGCAGAGCATTGTTTTGAATTGGCGCAATATAAATAACATTTGAATTGAACTGAATTAAATACAAGCAGAATAGTCAAGACAAGGTAGCAGTGAAGCGAATGTGGTGAAATGCTTTTTCATTTTGAAAGTTGTTTTGGGGTATTTTATGGTTTTATTAAGTAGATGACAAGAACTGAGGGGAGTGAAAGATCGGGAATTAATTCCCCAGCCGGATTCAAATTAAGGGAGGTTATAGTTTGGGGTCGGCAACTTAATCTCTCAGTGACAACAGTGACCTAGAGATTAGGTTCCTGCGTGGCAGGCTGCCTATGTGCCTAAGGCACTAATTCTTCAGTGCTTGGAGATGGGACCGTAATATATCATCATGGTTACCACTTGTGGGCACACATCAAGGCTTACATATAAATCAGATCAGTTTTATTTACGCCCCTCCGATATTTACAACTTGGCTTTGCGATCTACCAAAGATCTTTGATTCAGAAGGCCAAATTCTTTAAGAAATCCTTTAAGGGGGAAACAAAAATGTTTTTATGCACTTAGTTTGTTACTAATCTGACCAAGCTGTCGCTGCAAACTTCTGGGCAATTGTTGGTTGGTTCCCCTGCACAGTTCTTGGAATAAATCATCAAAAGAAGGAGCCTGGCAGTTTGTTGTCGGATTTGCAGGTACTGAAGTTTTAGCGTATCCCTTTTGCTGCCTTTTGAGGCCGCCAAGAAGTTGTGTCATGCAGCTTTAATGTTGATTGGAGCGAAAACACGAGAAGGCGCACTGGCAGCCCCACTTTTTATTTCTGCTGTGTGTGGCTGTGTTTGCACCTCGGCTCTAAAGCCTGGCCAACAGAATGCGTGATGGCTGAGGTGACGCTCGGCGTGTTGTTTAAAGGCGCCCAGCCCCCTGCTATTGGGGGGGGGGGCACTGAGGAGTAAAAGCAAGAATGTAATTTAATCTTGAAACAAAAACCACGTGAGTGAGCTCCGACACTAAGCGGCGCTGACACGCACCTCCCAGCGTCCTGAGATTGGAGGTCGGAGGGAGGTAAGCTGGAAAAGACCACAATGAAAATGGGCGCTGACACGAGAAGGTGGGCTTTCATGGTCTGCTGGGGAGGATGTAGAGAGGGGGAGTCCTTGGTGTGTAGCGGCGTGGATCCAGCTCAGTGTTAATCCAACAGAAAATAGTCCAACACACACACACAGCTCTCCTGGGGCAAATGGAAAGGCTGTAAATGGAGAAAACGGCACGTGTGCTCATACAAAAGGCAAAGATGAAATGTCTTTTTTTTTTTTCCTGGGGAAAATAACAAGATTCTTTAATAGAACAACAGTGAATTGCATAATAGCTACACATTGTTAAAGAAAATGAGTACACAGTAATTACAGCTCACGATAATGAGACGACAAAAGTGCTGTTTCGAATCGGCTTTCATAAAGGAAGAAAAATCAGAGAAAGGCGAGACACTTACGAGGCTCGAGAGAGCAAAATCTCAGACATGACCATTTAATAGTCAGGCTTTAATTATGTGTTTAGCTGAATAAAAATGGATATGGGGAGTTTAAAATGGCAAAAAAAATAAAATAAAATAAAATAAAATAAAGATCCATTTGACATGATAAAGCGCAGCCCGTGTTTCACTCTTCACCTTTCTGATGAGCACTATAGAATTAAATGGGATAAATATTATCGAGCGCACGAGGGTTTCTCTTCCATTCAAATGGATAGGTCAAGCATCAAATGTGCAGCCATATTCAGACAGTCAGTAACAGGCTGACAGACAGAGTGAGCGTGAGCTAAGGAGCCCTGAATGAGGTGGAAGTCAATAAGGCCGTTCCTTTCTACATTCCTCCACTTTGATGGCTTTTGAGAAATTTTAATTGCCTTGGCTGTAAGTTGTCAGTCATTCTGTTCATCTCTCAGACTTTTATTGGCAGTGTAGCTAAAGCAAACTTGTAAAGGTTTTTAACCAAATGAAAATTTTTGTTTTAATATCACAGTGGAAGACTTCATGGGCTTTTTTATTTTTTTATTTTTTTGGAAGTTCTCAGGCGTCCGAGCGGCTGACAGAGTTGGCAAACTTCAGTGGTTTTATACATATAACTGCAGCCTGATTACTTCAGTTTTATCTCAAAATGATTTCCTCTTATCATCAAGGGAGAAGTCAGGCCTGCCACTGTGCTACTGAAGGCAATTTTCTCTATGGAATTGGAGTTGATGAAATGCAGTTTCGCCGCCAACAGACTTCATTGTGCCCGTCTCGGTTGAACTCCGGGTCCTTGTGCTCCATCTATCTTTCAGTGCGATGTATCTTCAGTAGTCATCAGCTGTCTACAGTGTTTTGCCACCGTGCTTTCTGTTTCAACATGGGACTCTTATTAGTGGGGGTTTTAGCTGTAAACGTATGGTCGGCCGAGTGGGATAAAGCGTTCATACTCATAGCAGAATTGCTGCTACATCAATGCCAGGTGGATCTAAATCTAATATTGATTCTCATGCAGTGAATTTAGCATCATTAAAACAAGTTTCATGCTAGCCGTCAGCCATGTGCGTATCAAAGCAAAGCCAAGCTATTTAAATGATGTAACTGCAGCACAAGCTCTGCAGATAACCGTGCATGAACTCACTGAGATCATGGAAGATTTGCTTACTTGAGTTTAGCATTCGATTTTCCTAAAGAAGGTCAGATGTAACGTGCGCTAAAATTGTCCATTATTAATTACAGAATACACTGCTTTTGTTCAGAGGTGGATGTTTGAGTGGACTTCAACATAAATGCCACAGAGTTTTATTTTTTATTTTTTGTGGGGGGCTCTCTCTAGCAAAATGAAAATAGATGTTTGTCATATTTATCTAATTCTGTGAAAAATGTTTATTTTTCATACACATTATAAAAACATGGGCATAGCTTCCACTTCTCTCAGACTCAGACAACGGAAGGTGCTTCAAACCTGCCTTCTTTTAAATGCCCAGCAGGGGGCGAACTTCAGGTTGAAGTCTGCGGTAAAGTTGCTCTGTGACCACAGTAAAAACTTTCCTGATGAGTTTGTCGTCTCAGTCGCTACTTTCAGGTCACATTGATTAAAAAAAAAAAAAATGAAGTTCCTTTTGGACATCATGGTCATTATTTGAGTCAGAAAGGAGGATTATCCTGGGTATACAAAGTGGCTAATTACTTGTCAATCACAAGCCAAGTTTGCCCATCAGTGTGTGGCCTCAATCTCACAGTCAGAGTCAGCCTTGCTCATCACGTCTGGTTTTAAGACACCAAGATTTCAATGTTGAAAACGCTCACCTCAAGCTTTCATAAAGGACTTCGCGAACCAGATATCATGTGACCTAATGGTGGTTATGCCTGTTTTTTTTTTATACTGTGTAGTTTTAATCCAGCTCAGAAGGTAGAGCAGGTCACCTACCGATCGGAAGGTTGGTGGTTGGGTCTCTGGTTGCTCCAGTCTGCATGCCAAAGTATCCTTGTGAGTCCACGAGGCAGCGAGTTGCTAGACTGATGAAGATCTCCACATACACATACCTTACTTTACATTAGGTGTGGGTGATAGAACCTCAGAATTATGTTATGATATTTCAAGAAATTTGCGATAATGATAGCAAAACCCCCCTAAATAATGTTTTATCGGTGATTGCACCTTGCAGGCAGCCCCCATTTGTTTAATAGTGCAACCAAAATGAAGGGCATTATTCATCCTTCTTTTCCAATGATGACACCTAATTCAAAGTGGGAATCTATTGCCACAAGGTGCAAGCAGCAGCATTATAATGCAAGAGCAGCGACTCTGCAGTATGTCCAGTGATGCAGCACAAGTCAAATGCAAGCCTAAAAGTATCCGAGGTAGTGTTTCTGCTGGAAATTTTAAGTTAAAGTATAATTGAACTGCTTAACACTTTAACAATAATAATAACTAAAGTAACTTAAAGGTACAGTCAGTTGTTTTTTGAGGTTTTTAATAGAAAAAAATAATATTGTACTCTTAAAAATACACTGATTAGTGTGTAATAAAATCTTCCAATAAATTGATGCATTTTCATAATTATAGAATTAATCTATTAAAAATAGATAGGAGCGGGTTTGTGGAAACATTCTCACATCATATGGGAGTTTATTTGCTAAGTGTCCGAATCCAACAATGTTAGAGCCACTTCAGTGCTGGCTAACTGAAGCTAACAGAGGCTAACTGAAGCTAACAGAGGCTAACAGAGGCTAACAGAGGCTAACAGAGGCTAACTGCGGCAAAAACATCAGCACTCACCGACAGAAAAGTTCAGCATATCCTTAATAACTCACATCAGCATTGATGCCATCGAACAGGAAGTGAGCTTCGCTGACTCATGGACTCAGACTCCTTTCACAAAGTTTCACAGCCTCCTCCAGAGTAAACAGAGGTGGATGCGTCTCACCCGGCATTGACAGCTCGGGTAAACAGTGGACTGACAGCCTACATCTGTACTGAGTGCTGTCTGGGTACACTCACTCGTTCACTACAGATGGCCGGAGTTTTTGAGGTGACTCGGGGGTAAAATTGTAGAACACTACGAAACATTTACACCCACATTTTCCTTTTCCTATTTCCTGTTTTATTGCTAAGTGCTGATATTATTCAAATATCTTAAAATATAATGCGCACAGAAAAAAACAGTAGAAAAACACCTTTGGCTCGCACATCACCAGCTGCTGGCATCTCCTCCTCACGCGCCTTTTGTCCTTGGTTGTAGTCGATGTTGTGTTTTTTTCCCTGCAGTGGTGAAGCAAGTTTGTTGTTTCCACCTTTACCAGCAACAATTTTCTAGCACATTTTGCAAAGTATTGTGCTTTGTTGGAGATTGTTGAAGTCATCGGAGGCTGATGTGGGGCTCTCACTGGCAGAAACATCCATGCTTGTCTTGTTGTGCTCGCTAGGAAAGCTATACCAGTATTATGGATGATGTGATGTGGCACAGCGCTGCTTTAAATATTGCTAAAATAGAAATCTGTGAATCAACGCTCTGGTGTGTCGCTCATCTCTGTCAAGAAAAACTTTGGTCTTCACGGTGTTTTCATGCAAGTCAGAGGTCATGTGAATTAATTGTGCCTGCATGTAGCTGCAACCGCTGGATTTCACTTAACTTAATACTGAAAAATAAGGTTTTACATAAAATACATTTTGTTGCCTTTATTTGCAAATGAATTTTTACCTACAGAAAACTGTTTATAATATAAAGAATCTCTATAGAAATCTACAGAACAATCAAAAACCCTCAAGCAGGATTGTTTTATGTCCATGTAATATGCAGTTGTTTTTGCTGTTAAGTAATCTGTAAAGTAATGTGGTAAATAGGAGCACAGCACAGCCTATCACGTTTGTAAGTGGTGGTGGTGGTAATCAGACCACGGAAATATTATCGTCTTGTGCAGAATCCTTATGACAACAATCTCCAGCAATCCAACACGTGCCTGTAACCCCAGCACATTTTCGCTGAAGCCGACGGCGCTGCCAGACAGCCTTGGACCGGACCTGCGAGGCGCGTTTGTGGAGCGATGCGAGGCCAGCTTTGACTCTCCAGGTGTCAGAATTGTGTTGTTTTCCCCCCATCGACAACAAATCATTATTGAGCAGATGGAGGGATGCCAGCGGGCGCCGTGCTGTCTGTCAAGCCCATCTCTAAACATGTTTGGACGCTGAAGTTAATTTGCTTACTTTTCTGCCTCGGTAATGAATGCCTGCATCGGTGTTCACTTTAGACGACTTCAAAGGGAGCTGCTGGGTTTCTGATTGCCGCTGCTCAGTCTTTCCTCTGTGACTCATTTTACTGCGCATACAGTCCTCCCTTTTATTTCGACATCTATATAATGATGTGCCGGATGAAATGCTTCGTGAAATCAGTAAAACGTTGAGGGGAATAAAGCCGCATAGCATGAGCACCAGCTGTGGGTGGAATGTGGATGTCGGAGGTTGTTGTGCGTCGACGATATGTAAAGTGATGCTAATTGTACAATTATTGAGTCTCAGGGAACTGAACTGTTGCTGGGGCAACAAAAGCCAAGGAGTGTAAAGTATTTTGACTTTATACCTTCAGGCGATACTCAGACATCGGTTTATTTCTTTGCCAAATTTCTCGAAGCGCTCCGAGCACCGAGCATCATGTCTCTGCACTCCTCCGACCCCTCTTTTCTTCAGGCTGAGAGCTCATCGTTTGCCACAGATCGTGTCTCAAAACTGTCCATCGAGCACTGAGAGTATGGCACTGATGGTTTGAAAACAGTCGCACAGGCAGCTTACCAGATCACCGTGGAGCAATTGCACTGACAACAATATATGTCTCTGAAAACTCGACTACATCTTATGTCAAAGAAAGTGTCTCTTAATTCCTCAAACAGCCTCCAAGAAAGGAAATGTCATCAAGCCAGGCAGCAACACTTACCTCATCAAAACGGACGGAGTGAACCTCAGACACTTGGCGCCTCTTAAACGCTGTCGGGTAGCAGCTGATGTTGCATTTGTGGGGCCTTTTCATTGTTGCTTTGGTGGTAAACATTGGGATGGGCCTTTCAAGTTAGCTAAAATCAAAAAGCTTGAAAGCGACTGATTGTATAGACGGCACAGTGGTCCCACAGTTTGTTCTTTGTTGAGTTAATTCACACCATTGGGCCGGCTGTGGGCTTCGGGAGGAAGAGCGGGTCGTTTGTTAATTCGGAAGGTCACTGTTTCGATCGCCGGCTCCTCTTCTCTGTGTGTTAAAATGTCCTTGACCAAAATACTGAACCCAAATTGTGTGCGTGCAACAAGGATAAAAACTGTTCAAGGTATCGAATAAAGTGCTGTATGAATGTGGGCTATACAAAAAAAAAGAAGTGCTTCGAGTGCTCAGTGAAGAGTAGAAAAGTACCGACTGTTTACCATTGAATGACAACTGGGTGTGAGCCTCGGTATGAGCAGTGAAAAGACCAAAGCAGCTGTGAGGAGAATTATGGAGATGAGTGGAACAGAGAAAAGGCTCAATGTCCTGTTATTTGGTGAATTTATGAACACACTGGAAAATTATTTTTTTTTTTGTTTTTGTTATATAAATCTGCTGCACCTGCACATGTTTGTGAGGTAAAATATGTAAGGTAAAGGTGGGTGTACAGGAGTTATTTGTAACTCTTTCCAGCAGCAGAGCACGTTTTCCAGCGTGAGAGAAGATCCTGTGACTTATTGCAGTTTGGAGGAAATTGGAGCATTTAATCGTTTCTTTAATTATGAAAATGAAAAACTGCATTGGAGAAAAGTTGGGTTTTGTTTGTGGAAGCTCTCAGCAGTTCTGAGGAAATCAGCAAAAATCGGCATTCACATGTTAAAAAAAAGGAAATTGGAATTGGCTAAGAAAATTGCAATCAGTACATCTCTCAAAAAAAAATCTAAACTAGAGAAGATATAGATGATGATTGAATCAATAAAATAATAAAAGGAAGGGAAAAAACAAAAATGGAAATAAATACTGAGTTCAAATTTTTATGTGGGGGTACCAAAGTTTTTCCGATTTCGTTTTTACGTCCGTTTGCTGAGAGCATCATTTAGCCGCTGGTTCAGGAAAAATTTGCTCTCAGCACACAGACGTGGCCAACTTGCTGGGAATGGCAGTCGAGACCGATGGTGCGGAGTCCCACTGGTTGTAGCTATGACTGGGCACATGTATTAGGGATGAGGTGCACACAGAGGAGAGATATGCAGGAGCATGACTGTTCTGCAGTGATGGCTGCCTGTCCATTTAGTCCAGTGCTGCTCTCCGTCAGATTTGGCTGCTGCTGCCTTTACCTCCCAGATTTGTCACCGCTGCTGACAGCCAGCCATGAATAATCTTTATGAATATTCCTCTGCCGCTTGTTCTGCCTCGCCGACAGTGTGTTTACTCTCTGCAGCTGAACCAATTGTCCGAGCCATTCCCCGGCCATGAAACCTCTGGTTGGAACTGTCAAGTCTGATGACAGGTTGATGCCAGTGGTGGCGCTGGCAGCAGAGTGGAAACTGTCGCTCGGTTACCGCTGCAGCGTGTGAGGACCGAACAGCAGATTCAGCGGCTGGGGGTCAGAGTTCAGCTGCAGGATGATTTTTATGTTGGTGCTGTCAGGGGGTGGCACTTCAGATTGAAATGACATGTGAGGGCAAACTGCGGGAATGGCATTCCTCACGCTTCCTTTCCTTTCTGCAGCTTCTGGGGGGAAAAAAATAACTGCATGATGCCAAAAGCTATTTCTTTTCAGCTCTGCTACCTTCTTCCTCCAACTTCTTATCTCCCAGAGTTTTCCCTCTCGGGCTCACGTGTTTAGTCCTCCGTGTCATTAATGTAGTAAACCACAGTGCTGATAAACTCAAGTTAGATTAACTGCCAAACCACAAACCCACTTCTTCTTATATCTTACCCTTCACTTTTTTTGAGATACCAAAAAAAAAAAAAAAAAAATCGCTGATATGGAGCAAGGTCCCAAGGTAGCTGTAGATATTACACTTTAAAAAGTAGACATTTAAAGTTATCAAACTGGTGGGCCTCCCAGTGTCCCTGTGGCGCACGAGAGATATTAAAAGTTGAAAGGAAACTTGCGAGACAAAAAAAAAGTCAAATTATTAAATAAATAATATGACATACCCCTCACCGGAGTGAGCAAGGGCAGCGCGGCAGTGCCCGCTCACCCCTGTCAGGGTTAGGAATGACCGCCTGTGCACAGCACGGGAGGTTACGCAGTGTGAGCAGCAGCACCTGTGTGCCTGCTATTCCTGCGGGACGTCTTGGTCACCGGCTTCTTCTTCTTCCATCCCCTGTCAGTAAAGCTGGAGCGTTGCCACTTTGTGTCTCAGCGGTGCTATGTTCCACACATCTGATGTTATACATGAAGTGGGAGAGTCCCAAAGTGCAGGTCAGGGAGGCGGTGACGTGCTCCTGCGCACATAAAGCCAAACTTTTCTGCACGGCTGCTGTGTGGCTGGTAGATTGTATGGCTGCTCACGAGAGGCAATTAACTTTGGGTTTTTGACTCAGGGCTTGAACTTGAGTGCAGAATTTTGTGTACTGCGTACATTTTTATTTAATTGCTAAACATCCAGCTCTTCTAATGAGGTAAATTCTCACACACAGTTACAGCAGTGATATTCAGCCCCAGTCTTTCACTGACCTGGAACGACTGGCTGGGAGCAGTGCAGAAGTGGACCGACGTCTGACCTGGACAACATCTGTCCATCGCTCTGCAAGACTATGAGCTCCCTCTGCTGTTATGGACTGAAAAATAGAAATCTACTTCATCTGATGAAGAACTTGTGAAGTCACATAATATATGACTTGTGTGCAGTGTGTGCGGCAGAGAAAGTGAGCGAGTGTGTTTCCGGAATGGTGGATCTGTTGGGTCTTGATGGATCAGAAACGAGAAGACAAGACGCTTGATGCATATGTGGTTGCTGAGGTCAGATTCAGAGCAGATACCTTGAGACCCAATCTGTGGGCTCCTGGAGTGGGTCAGTGCACCCCCTAATCAAACAAACAGTAGTTCTGTCTGAAAGCGTGCATATTATGTTTTAATACTGTAGTTACTAATTTTGAGAGTTCACATCTTGATTTTGAGGGACGTCTTGAAGCCAGCCTGCTTGTTGGATTCTTGGTTTCTGAAAATTACATGAAATGTGCAGGTGCTGTGGGACATGGCCCCTCCTGTATGATGTTGCAAAGGTGCAGGGTTTCTGAGACTGAACGGCAGCAGCTCCCTTTTTTTTCTCCCAGTTTTCAGCATGATGTGTGAAAGGCTGACTTTTCCTGGATAAACAAGTTTCAAAGTGAAAGGAATAAACACTTCCAGTGTAGGCGTTCCTGACTGATAATCAACCCTGTGACCCTGGCAGTATTAATGTGTTTGGCCTCCTTGTCTCCCAGCCCATCTGTCCCACTCCTAACTCCTTAAGAAATAAGTTGGCATGCACATTTTTTTTTTAAATTCAGTCTCTTTTTTTCAGCTGTCCCTCTGACTTTTATGTGGAGGGCACACCTTGGCAATGATTCAGCCAACAGCAGTAGTTTGGCAGTTGTAAGAAGTAATAGCACCTGGGCCAGCATCTGCTGTGTGTGCCTTTCAAATGGCATATGCATCAGTAGTGCGTACAGTGGGCTGCAGCCCCCCGCGGCCTCTGAACTCAGACAGATAAACATAAAGGATTACATTCATGAGCAAGGAGCCATCGGATCATGCTCTGCATGGAAATGAGCAAGCTAAAGCATCTTTGCATTCACACAGGAACATGTTAGCAAAGCCAAGGATGAGGGAGGCATATACCTCTAAAATCCTCATTCTGTTTTATGAGGATGTGTTGTTGCCAGTGCCCAGAGTGCAGTGTTGTGGGTTTTATAAGCTTGCCGTTCCAGGAGGCCCTGAATCATTGATTCGGAAAGCAAGACCCTCAAGTGCGGGTACTGCATCTCAGGTGGAGGTGGTGGAAAATGAGGCAGACAGTGAAGCGAAGGAAGTGGGAGCAGAGAGGAGCGTGTGGCGTACAGGAAGGGGGTATTGATTACATTGGTAGAAGCTGTATGGGGGGAAAACAGCGCAGATATCAGCTGGTGGTTGGATTTCTGTCTGTGTCACAACTCTGTGTGTTAGCTTTCATCTTCCCACCACCTGATCTAACGGAGCGGCGCCTCGTGGAGGCGTCTCGGCAACTGAGCACGTGTGTCCCCGTACCCTCCTGGCCTACACCCCTAATCTCAGCATCAGTAGACTCTGAGCAGATGGCTCTGTAGCTGGGGTCACCAAGCCCATACACAATAATAATAGGGCATTTGAGGATGATAGGGCTGGCCCAGACACTACAGGGATGAGTCAGGGATGACCTGTGTAAACATTAAAAACAGATCTACTTTGTTTGCCCTTGATAAGGCAGCAGTTGACATATGTTGTTTGTGAGTTGCTTTAAACACAGCCTCCCTGTACACTGACCTAGAAAAGTGATGAGCGTAGCAGAAAGCTTGCCTTCAAACGGCTTCAGCGGGCGATTTTTTTTTCTGTTTCATGTGGAGGTTCTGTGCTAGTGTGTTATGAAACCAAAGAGAAATCTCTGCCAAGGGTGGAGCACTGGTTCTGTGTAGGATGTAGGTTACTCGTGAAGTTTAACCGGTGTGGGCTGTGTGAAGAGGAGCCCCTCGTTTAGGATTGATTGTGCTGCTGGTAGTCAGTTTGTTAAAGGTCCATTCAGTCTAAAGTCTAAATTAAGCCCCTAATAATTCTCTTAGGTTAATTACATTTTGTAAATTTAGAGTATTAAGAAAAGGTTGACCATAGTGAATTTTTTTAAGCTGGGATGGTGATATGTTGCCAGCATTGTTAGCAGATTGTTCTAAAACTGCTACCAGAAAAAGTCTTTTTCACCTCCACCAAAGAGACTCAGATGCATTCTTGTTGTTCTGTCTGTAAACACAATAGCTGGAAAGGTTTCTAGTGAATTCTGATTAAACCTTGTATGGCTGCAGAATGAGGTCGTGCTAACGATCCATTCAAATTTGGCTTACATCCGCCGAGGTCTTCAAGGTCAACTCCATGATTTATTGATTGAAAATTGACAAAAAGCCTTTTAACTTAGAAACTATGATTCTTACAAGTGTGCTTTGTATTGTCAGCATATAGAATATTATTTTAAATAATATTTAAAATATCGTGTCACATTTAACCTCTGACCTCTCCTTCAAGTCAATAGATTGATCTATTTAAAACTATGTTTCTTACTGCCACTGTCTGTATTGACAGCATGTAGGCATATAGTGAATGATATATGGGAATTCTCAATATCACATTACTTTGGACCTTTGACCTCTTCATCAAGGTCAGAGAAGGTCAAACTTTCATAAAATGTAATATTATATTTTTAATCTGACTTAGTAACAGGTTACAACTGTTTAAATACATAACCATGTGAATGCATGTATAATATTCTTAAATATGTATTTTTGGGGGGGGGGGCAAAACAAACTCATGATCAAAATTTTGTTTCACTTGATATTTATTAGTAAACATTTAAACAAATGTTATTAAACAATGAATTGAATGCTACACATGTACTGTGTGTCCACATAAAACCAAAATAATTACACTCAAAATCCTGTCAAGGATATTAAAATAGGTTTCAACAGGGCAAGTAACAAAAGACTTTTAAGTTTTTCAAATTTGTCACCTTAACTTTTTTTTTTTTTTTTGCCAATCCTATCCACACTCTGTGCCATTGCTCTCTACAGTTTCAACTTGCTGCTTAAGTGCAGGGAGGAGCTACGGAGACCTCGGGGTGGTGGGCTGAGTGAAGGTACACATATAGAACAATGTATGACATGTTTGTCATTGTCATTCCTAAGAGATGATTTGCACATAAATTGCTCCCGCTTGAGTCCGCGCAGCCACGCCCACGGGATTCTGCAGCAAGTCCCAGACATCTGCAATTATATACACACAAAAGTAGGCTATGCATTGTTTTCATATCCCCCCCCCCCCCCCCTCCACACACACACATACACACCACTTGGCAACTCTGTCACCCACTTTCTGGCAGGATGTTAGACTCGTTGTTAATTAAAGCTGCCAATCAAAGTGACAGAAGGTGAGAATTGGGGACGAAGAGGACACGGAGAGTCCCTCACTTTTCCTGAAATTGTTTTGTGGCTGTGCCGACTAATATAGTAAGTCATTTTAGAGGGCGTGGTCAAGGATAGTTACAGTTGACTTAAAAAGTGACTGTGTATGAAGGCTCGTGCATGTGTCTGTCCTCAGTGTGTATATGCATGAGCGCATTTAGGGCGGGTGGGTGCAATTAACAGAGGGTGCAGATCAGGACTCCTTTCAGAAGTGACAGCTCTTTTTTTTTAGCCCGTTTAAAGAGAAAGGCATGCATTTTGGGTAATGAGCTGCGTTTACTTTGACACAGGTACAAGTCTCCTTTTGCCTCCGTGTCCTTGCCTTGCCTGGCTGCTGTCTTTGACCCACATGTGTTGTCTGTGTTTAATTAAAAATCCGCTGGAGAGGGATTACAGTACAAGGCGGGGCGGATCTGTGGAGGCGAAGAAGTGAGAGCGTAAGTCGAATCACTAATAGAAGGTTTAGTGTGGCTGGTTGGCTGGAAACAGAATGGATGGTGTTGGGTTTGGGATGGGTTACTATGGCAAACATCCTTCACAGTGTGACTGAAGGCCGACAAGGCTGTGCTGTCCGCGGGCTGGCCAGCATGCTTACTGCAAATCCTTACTTAAAGCAGTCTCCTGTCTAATTAAGTTGATTTGTTTGTGTTTAACTGGGCTGGAGGCACGCTTGAACAGCTCACCTACTGGACTTCTCAATATAGCACAGATGTGAGAATGCTCTGCAACAGTATTTGCCTTGAGACAGGATGAAAAAGTGCCCTCTGACAAACAAATGGGGAAGGACACGCATACATCGCTAAGGAGAAAAAGGAAAACTTCTGACGTGTCACACAGAAAAATGTTTTCTCACATTTCATGTCAGTAAATTGGCCTTATTCACCACATCTATTACAACTCCTGCTACGTATACCCACTATGAATGTTACTAGTGCTGCCAAGCAAAAAGAGCAAATGCTTTTAGTAATACTTATTGTAATGCTGCTGCTACTGCTAATTACTTGACTGCTACTAATTGTACTTCTGCTTTATTACTGCTGACACAAAGCATTAATGCTATTGATACAGCTCTTACTAATGTATGTTACCCAATGCTGCTGCTGCACAGCGCTAAAGCTACTTTTAATGATGCCAATCAGGCAACTAATTCAGCTTTAAGTAATGTTTCTACTGTTTCTAAGAACTAATCCTGGAAGGGATGCAATTGATGACAGATTAATCTGCTTCTGTTAATTGTTTTCAGTGTAAAAACAGGAAAAAAAAGAATCCCATCACAACTTGGGGGAACCAAAGCTCGTGTTGACCAAATGTGTGAAATCCAGTAATATTGAAGTTTCAGTTGTATATGAATAAAAGAAGGAGCAGCTAATTGTCTTTGTTTCGTTTTCTTGTTGTTGTGAGATTGGGCAGTGCTCTGTCTCCTGTTGTACTCCTCAGACTTTCAGTGCAACTCTGTGTCACGCCACCTACAGAAGTACTCTGATCATTGTGCAGTATTTGGATGTATAAGTGATGGGAAGGAGGACAAGTATAGAGCACCAAAGGAGGATTTTGTTGAGCAGTCTGGGGGAAAAAAATCTGTTTCTGAATGTAAATAAGACCAGAAGGATGATCATCGACTTCAGAATGAAGAGGATAAACCGCGTCTATCCTGGAATACAAAGAGCCGGGTCTCCACATTGACAGCAGGCTCAACAGGAAGACCAACACAGAGGCTGTATATACAAGAACGACATACGCAGGCTCTGTTTCCTAAGGATGCTGAGATCCTTCAACATGTGCAGCAAAATGCTGGAGATTTTCTATCAGTCTGTTGTGGCGAGTGCAGTATACTTTGCTGTGGTCTGCTCGGGGTGCAGTATTGGTGGTCAGCTCCTCCAACATCAACTATTATCCATCATGGATAATGCTGACCACTAGGAGTGTGTGATATATATCGTCTACGATAATATCTTAATTGCCTTGTTAGCTGACGTTATCGAGTATGCTACTGACTGGGAAAAACTATCAAAATGCCTCGACTCCACGTGTTCACTACTTCATGCTTTAGTATAGGCTGCTGCGCGTGTGCATTGAGAGTGTCCATACTGTGTGCTAGCATAGCTGCCTGAACAACCCACCTAAAACTGGAAGTGAGTGAACACACTGCGCCACGGGAAGACATTCAGACATTGCCAGCCTCGCAGTCTACCGCCTTAGATTCAATTCCTAGGCGAGGATCATCTTCACTCACAGCAAGACGCGAGAAGAATACCCTTCCATCTGTTCAGCACAAAGACAGCTTGGTCATACTTTGGGCTTGCAGTTAGAGCCCGACTGATATAGGATTTTTAAGACCAATACCAGTATTTGGTGATTTTAAAAATCCAATATATCTGCCGATATTTTTCTTTTCTTCCATTCATATAAGACATAAACAGACTTACATAAACAGTGCAAGTTATTCACTCGCTCAGATAATATGACAATGCAGTTTAAAAATAACCTTGCTTTACTGTCACATAAAGCCGTGGCTTACTTGTTTACACGCTGCCCGACTCTGCTGGGATCAGCTGGTTGTATTTGTGGCATTCCAAACAAGTGCGTTGCCAACAGGGAAGCTGCAGTGTGGCCTCTGTGTCCTATTCCAGGAAGCATGTTCACCGAACTCTGTTTATAGTTTTAAAATGAACTCTGATTGGTTGAAGGGTGTTGCTTCTGTCCCTGCTTTACTTATTTAATTTTCATTTATCAGCCAATAAATGAAATTAATTACATGTCATCAAATAGCTAATATAGCTGATGATATCGGCTGCTATATCGGCCAAGCTCTGCGTGCAGAGCTGAAACACTTTTGCAAAAGGAACGAGCAAAAAGCTGTACAAACACAAACTTGGCAAAGAGGGTGTTAATATGCCGACACTGCAGGGAGCCCATTCCTTCGCTTCAGGCAGTTTTCCTTTTTTTTTTAATTTTCAACCTGTAAATGATGGAACAATATCAGGCATATTCATAGCAACAGAAATTTTGAAAAAACAACATAGTTTGAGGCCACAACCTTTTATAAAAGTGTGTGCTGCTGCGTTAACTCCCCCTGTGGCTCCCCTCAGCTTTGACCCACGATATAAGGACTACTGAACACCTGAGTCAGGACTGACCTCTAAGTTCTGCTGGTGCAACACAAGACTGCTGGGCTCAGGGGAGGTTTGGTGGTCGGCTTTGCCTGAGGGCGCCAAGGCTATATGCTCTGCCCAAAATCATGTGTCTGCTGCCAGAAAGAAAAGGCACTCAGCAAACGTGTGGGCGTGTGTGCGCGTGTGTGAGTTCTGACCTAGCCAGGGGCGTGAATAAAATTGTCCAGTAATTGCCTGATTCTGTCACTGAGATCATTACCACAGGTGTTTGAGACCTTGCAGGTTGAGGTGGGGATGTAAGCCCGCAGAGCTTTGACAGAAAAACAACCTTTTTCTCCAGGTTTTTTTAAACACTTGGCATAAGGTTATAATGATTGGGTAGGTAGGGGCCCTTTCACTGTCACTGACTTTGACAGTTGGTCTTAATGATGTTGACATTTCAAATATGCTTGGGAGAAAATGTTATTCAGAGCAATCGCCCTCTCTCCCTTCGTGTTATGAAAAACAAAATCACTGGCATGTGAAATTTGTGTGGTAAAGGAGGAAGGGGAGGGGAAGAAGGAGGGAAGTGGTTGTAGCAGGAATTGGGAAGAGGGCACAAGTTTTTTTCTAGTTGATTAGGCAGCTGAAATCATCCTTTGTGAGGAGCGCGGTAGACGAATGAGGGAGGGAAGCTAAACCTCCCAAAGGAAGGCCTTTTGGGCTCTTTGCTGTCGGATTGACGTGGGTGGGAGTTTTGTTCTGGGCTCGGTTTCAGGGGTGCGGATCCATTCAGAGGCAAGACTGGAGGCTCCTGGATTTATTCCGGCCCAGTGGGTAGCTGCAGCGGCGCTGGCGGGCTCTGCTGGAGGATTTAAACCACTATTGCGATGACATAGCGGCATGCAACTCGCAGAGAAAACAAGAGCAGGGAAGCAAAACCGTGCGCTCATTATCAGAGTCTACAGGAAACTGCGACGTTGGGGATGGACAGAGAGCGAGTGCTCCGGAATAAAAACTGAAAGAACAAAAAGCCGAAGCGATAGAAAAAGTAAAACATTGTGCAATGAATGACAGCAGAATGTTAGGAAAGAGCGAGAGAGGTTAAGGAAGGAAGGTGAGAGGGCTACTTAGTGCCTGTGCAAAGGATAGAGAGCTTGTTGTCCACTGTTTGAACACAGCAGAGCCACTGTTTGCAGCTGCATGGTCCCTGTGGCGGAGCTCCATTTCTAGGATGCTGCGTATCCAAACAAACAAGCTCACACACACACACGCGCGCACACACACACAAAGAAAGAGGCTTCTCATTAATGTGCACAATGGCGCAAGGCTCATTTTGGAGACCATTACGTCCTGGTAAGAGCTGCTCGTTTGTCAAGATAGTGCAGGCATTACGTCTGATTTGTCTCCTTTGTTGCGCTACACTTGATGCAAAGTCAGTCCACCGAGTTTAAAACTGGGACTGAGACAATTTCCCCTGTGGAAAATATTAACACTGAGTGCATTTATACACACAGGTGCGCGAGCACACACACACACAGAACA
Organism: Cichlasoma orientale; assembly: GCA_034780415.1. Lineage (NCBI taxonomy): Eukaryota > Metazoa > Chordata > Actinopteri > Cichliformes > Cichlidae > Cichlasoma > Cichlasoma orientale. The sequence goes on from JAVDPK010001941.1 coordinate 258,680, forward strand.
TAGTATATTTGTTCTCCTGGCCTTCTTTCAACAGTGTGGAAAAACCCAAGGGAGAATCTTCATTCCTGTAAACCAGGTGTGAGAGACAGAGCAGTTCATGTGGTATAACAGAATCTGTCTGTATCTAAAAGTGCAGTTAACAACACCCTTACTTCGGGATGAGCTCAGCAGCTTTTCTGGGCCATCTTCACTAAAGTATTGTCCTTCAAATAGCACAGTGGGAACAAAAGTCAGCTTTAACTAGTTTTAGCCGAGGAAACGATGCGGCGGCTGCTGGGCTGCTTCACGGGGGAGCGGCTGAATGGGGCTGTCTGCTGGCCTGTTCCAGGGTTAGAGATGATGAATGTATAAACTCAAGGAATGTGTGCTCAAGTGGAGAATTTACCCGGACTGTACATCCCGACCTTGGATCGAACGTGAAGAAGATTTCCGACTCTAGACTGATTGATGATCTGTGGACCTGATCTCTTACCTCCAGTCTCACTGGATGCAGTGAAGGGTGACATGTAGCAACTGTTAGGCTGATGAATTGGCTTCCTTACACATACAATAAATTCTTATAATCAGAAGCCCTCCGTCTTAATGTTATCTGGATTGTCTTTTTCCAATAAAACCTGACCGAGCTCTATGATCTGGTAGCTCCTCTGCAGTCATGCGGGGCTTTGCTTTGGCTTATTGGTGAGCAGATACGCGGTTGTTGCGTGGTTTGAAGAGACCAACAATTTATCAAATGTGGATTTGTTATAATCTGACAATCCTTAATGTCAGTCTTGGAAATCCGCAGCAGCCAAAGCCTTCTTTCATTGTATCTCTGGGTGTCGGTGTGCACGTGGAATAAATGTGAACTGTCATAATTGACAGACTCCCGCATTAAATGCGAGCAGGAGGCTGAAATGATATCACCAGGTTTGTGTTGCATTCATGTCAGATTGGATTTACCGCAGCACGAACAAGGAGGATGCTGGCAGTTCCATGGCAACGTATGCTACACGAATGCTTCCGCATCAGCGCGGTGATGTCTCGGGACCCTTTCTGAATCGCCTAAACTTTCTATAGCTTCTGCCCTTTTCACAGTTTTTGGCGCATTTCACTTTTTTTTTTTTTTTTTTTTGCTAGTGGATTTCCCCACCGTACCTGCACCGGTGCTGCACACCTGACTCTGCAGATCACAGAGGAATAGGCTTGATTGCTTAAGCCAATAACCACAAGTAGAGCTGATTGCAAAGACCCTCAGCCATGAATAAGAGTGATTATTGAAAATTTGGAAAACTGCGTTCATGGGCGAATACCACACTATGTAATGGTTGGTTGTGTTGTTCCATGCCGCGCTGCTGATTGCCAAGTTTAGAGATTCACGGCGAAATGGGTGATGATGCCGATAAGGCCGCGTCGACGGAACATAGGCTTTGCTTTATTGAGTGGAGAGCACAAAATAAGAAAATTGATGGTGTTTTGTCCCTAACAGCAGATTTTCTACCCCCAAAGATCCTAAAAAAAATTCCTCTAGCAATCACTGATGCTTCATTAACAAACCAGTGATCAAGGCTTCTATCAAAAGCAGATACAAGAAAAGTTAGCATATCATCTGTCTTACAAATAAATTACCCACTTTCTCAACGACTCACATACAATAGGCTATAATTATAATCATTCTCAAGGGCTCGGAGGGATGTGTTATATGGCTAAGTGTGTTGGCTACGCTGAGAAAGATCTTCAACACTGAATGCTGCCTGTTGCTCTAGAGGCACTATGGTTTATTCTAGTCAATACTCTAAAGTAAAGCAGGTTTATGAGGGGAGGGGTTACTGCTGCCCCTCTTTCCATTCCCTCTGATCTTCTAGTAAATTCAGCTGAATATCTTTAGCACCTCCTCTGAGGAACGGGCTCCTCCACAGGGAGACTGGTATATTTGTAGAAGCAATCTGTCTACTTGAAGAATGTGTCTCCAGAGTGTCTTAACTCTCATTTCTTCTCACTGCCGACGCAAAGGAAGACACACAGCACTGTCTGCTCATTATCCTCGGGGTTTAGACTCTCCTGTCTTTTTAGATGAGACTTAGGACGTGAGTGTACATGTCCGTATCTGTTTGTCTGTGAGCAGCGCGTGTTCCTGGCACCGAGATTGCATTCACACTCTCAGTGGACGTCTCAGAAAATCCTATTTCAAAAAATAAAATAAATATGATTCATCCCTTTGGTGGAAATATGGCGATATAGGGTGGTGTGTGTGTGTGTGTGTGTGTGCATTCTGTAAGCTTTTTCTTCATCTGTAAAATGGCCTGAATTTTGTGGTTAGCTACTAATTATCAAGTAATTTAAGACAACTTATTTGCAGGAAACTTTTGATTATGAATATTTTCGGTGCCCCCAGAATCTTATTTATTAAATGCATGAAATTAATCCTTCACTGCAGTAAAAATATTATTTTCAGTTTAATATAAATGGAAATCGGCTCATTTAAGGAATTTTATAATAACCAAGCATCTATTTTCTTTTATTATTATTGGAAAGCTATCCATTTATCCATCCGGTTCAAGGGGGGCTGGAGCCTGTGTCATAGTGCGAGAGGTGGGCTATGCAGCCGGGATTTGAAGCAGAATGGATGGTCACTGATATAATATTTATAAAACATATACAGTTGTGGTCAAAGGTTTACATCCACTCATCACAGACAAGCATCTCCAATTTTGGAAAGCTGGTTGTGGAATCTTAATAAATGTGAAATAACAACAAAATAACAAATAGAGACATTTATTGAAAGTCAACATCTTCCTCTTCTTTATACCTCATAAAAAACACATCTTTATATGTTTGGACTTCGCTTCAGCTTCACACTCAGACTGCTCCACAGTTTCACTCCACACACAGAGACACAGGAACTCTTCCTGGTGCACATGATGCACATTAGCGCTTTTGAAGTCACAAAAAATGCTTAAATTATCATTTCCTTCAATATCCAAAATATGCTTTGAAGATTTCCCCGATAGTTTATTTTTCTGCTCTGAACACAATTTCCGCTGTTTGTAATTTCAAACAGCGGAATATTGAAATTGTTTGATCCCCCCCGGTCAGTGTGAACCCACACCGACTGTCAGTGAGAAGTTTATGATTGTCGGTAAATTTTTCCGCTCTGTTATTATTAAACAGTTTTTCTAGAATTTTTGAGAACCGAGGTCGTAAAGAGACGGGCCTGCGGTTTGTGAACTGGCGTCTGCTGCCCGATTTGTACTTTTGTTGTTTCCACTTTGTCAAGAAATATACAAGTTTGAAATGATAAATTATAGATGTAACCCCTGTCATACCGATATCATTACAATCCCGGGATTTCTTATTCTTACATTTTGTAACAATTTCATTTTCATCCACAGCCTGTGAGGCACGTCGAGTAAAGATTTCAATCTATCAAAGGATCCAAGTTTTCCTCTGCTGTCCCGGGATCAGTGATTTTTCTTGCTAAATCTGGTCCAACAGTTAAAATGAATTTATTAAAGCTGATGGCTGCAGCATCCATGTTACACTCCTCTTGGTTATTGTCAATAAAATGCTTGGGGTAGCTGCTTTATAATACTGCTCAGCATGCTGCATCTTCTTTTAACATTATTTTTATTGTCTAATATTCTCTCATAGCATGACTTCTTACTACATTAACTTATTTCTATATTTTTATATTAAATTTCATCATCTTCAGTTTTCTATCATTTTGCAGACCCTTTGTTATCCATGGACAATCAGCGTATTTATGTTTTCTACTGTATTGTTTTATCTTGCAGTTTCTTATCATATAATGATTTAAATAGTATAAGAACTTCCTCATATGCACCACTTATATCTTTTTTCTGATATATTTCACCCCAGTTCTGTGTTATTAAATCATTTTTAATAGCATTTATTGATTCGTCTGAACTTACTCGTCTGTATTCTTTTTTTCTGTCCGGTTTATTAATTTTATGCTTCCTATCATAAACTGCAAAAACTGGAAGATGGTCACTGATTTCATGTGGACTTCCTCTGCCGTTGTGATCGTCTTTGGCCCCACGACACTCGCTTCACTCAGTTCAGTCAGCTGTTAGCTGCTTTTTGGCTAGTTCTGCTACCATTTTTAGTCCAGTATCTAATAACAGAGTTGTAATCCGGAGGGTTCCAGTAATTAATCCTAAAAAAAAAAACAAAAAACAATGGCAGAAAGTTCAGGAAAAGTTCTGATCTAGATGGTGCACCAAGCAACAGTCCAATCTTCAGTCCAGTATTGTTAATTGGCGTTTTCAGCTCACTGATGGATTGTGTTGTGTGAGATTCAGTTATGAAGGCTAAACTCTTTGTTGTGGCAAAGCAGAATTATACTGCAATATTTATCCCAGTATTTTAAATTACATGATGATTTGATCTCAGCCAAAGCTCGTCGGTGACATTTTATTACTATATATTGTTACTAGACTAATAGTGCGTATAAACACAATGCCTGTGAGTATTGCCTCATGTTTCATTTCATACCAAAAGAGTTTGATTGACAGTTTCAAAGCCTAATGTATACAGAGCTTCAGTTTTTTTGAAAAGTACAACCTATTCTTCCTCACACACACAAAGCTGGAAACCATGCAGTGTTCGTGCCCTTTCTGTATGAATAACACATGAAGCAGAGCTGGCTGGTAGCTGTGCCGTATCCCACGCAAAGCCCTTCCACAAGGCTCAGGTGCTCATTAGAAGTGTGTTACTTCTAATTGTTCAACGTCTTTGAGCCTGGATGACCACCTTTCCGTGCCCTAAAACCACAAAGAGTGTTTTTTTTTTAAAAATCTGGCTGAAGCTGCAACATGATTCAAACAGCATGAAGTCTCAGAACTACAAACCACAGAAGCAGACAAACAGGAATAGCTGAAGGCATCTCTTTCTTCCTCCCTTACATGCACGCACATTCACAGTCGCTGCGCTTCTACACAGACGCTCCTTTTTTCTA
>JAVDPK010001941.1:263643-296967 GCA_034780415.1 Cichlasoma orientale
TCTAAACCCCAACCCCCCCCCCCCCCCCCCGTGCTTTCTAATGCACACATAGACAAATGCATGTTTTTTTTTTGTGTGTGTGTGCGCTTTGCTTCTTACCCACTCACCAGCCCACACCTCGTACCTGTCCTGGCCATCAGTCAGCCTTCCCGCTGTGCTGCCGATGTGACAGAGGAACCGTCAGAGCATCTCAGTCAGAGGCTCTGATGCTGAATCAGAGTGACAGAACGACAGGGAGAAATGCGCCGAACAAACAGCAAGTAAGATTGCCCTGTCCTTTCACTTACAGCTCTCTGTCATACCAGAGTGCTGACAGAGTGGGAAAAAGTACAAATACCCTTAAACATGCAGACGCCCAAGCAATATGTACCTTCCCACACGCACGCACGCATATACTAACTGCAGCAAACACACAACTGTTTGCATTATAAATGGATCATTTCAAAAAGCGTCCTCGCTGATGCATATTGAGCGACTTCCAATAGCTTTTTGCTGCAAAGCCTAGCACAAGGATTCATGAATGCCAAAACTGTATCCCCCTCACTCAGTATGTGACTTTGCCATCATAGCCCCCCTCTGAGCCAAGCCGAGTTATTTACACAGCTTCGGGTAAGGATTATGTCCACGGGCCCTGATTGATTCCCATGCATGACTGGCATTAATGCGTCTGGGTAGCTAAACAGGATGGGCAGTGCACAGAGACACGGCTGGCTCTTACCTCAATCAGGGCCTGGATGATCCGGGATTACCGGAGATTGCATCCATTCATTCCCTATGGATTGCGGTTTGGTGTGTCTCCAAGTTGCCCGCCTAGTGCTACATGCTAATCACTGCAGAGACACAGCATCTGCAAAAGACTGTGCCTAGAGATTGTAGTAATGCTTACAAATGTACAGTATTCTTACAGTAAGGTGCAAAAATCTTGAGCCACCCCTCCTTTCTTGTAATTTCTTTATGTAGTGATCAGGAACAGTTCTCCGGGTTTCTTGAAGGACGTTCCAAAGCTCTTGTTGGTTGGTGTCCTTTTGTTCCATTCTCTGTCACTGATCCCACACCGCTTCAGTAATGTTGAGGTCCAGGTTCTGGGGAGGCCAATCCATGACTGATGGTGTTCCATTCTATGTTTTTTCTTCTGTTCAGGTATGCTTTTACTGCATGGTAATGTGTTTAGGATCATTGTTGTGCTTAAAAATTAAGCTTTTGCCAATCACAAGCTTTTCAGGTAGTACTGCATGGCTTTCCTTTGTTCAAAATTCCATCAGTTTTGACAAGATCCCCCAACACCGCTGGCTGAAACAGCCCCAAACCATGACAGAGCCTCCACTGTACATATTGACAATGATTTGAACCAGAATTTTCGCATTAGGATTCATCACATTAAACCTGTTGCCAGTTCTTCTTTAATTTCTCCCTTCCTCAAGAATGGATTCTTGACAGCCGCGCTTCCGCTGAGACCATCTCCGATGAGGCTTCAGCAAACAGCAGATTGATCAGGTGAAGCGCCAGATGCATCTCTCTGGTGCTTTCCTGGATTTTTATCTATTTCTTCGGGACATGTGCTTCAGATACTCTTGCTGTAGATTGTTTTTTTTAGGCATGCCATTCTTCTTTTGTCCTCCACTTGTCCAGTTTCCTCAATTTTCTTTTGAGGACACACTGGACACCATGCTCAGATGTGCCAAGTTTTCAGCTAATAGCTCTTTGGGAATCGCATTGTTGGTGCAAAAATGCTATTTTATGCCTGTCAAACTGTGTCATCTTCGGCATTTTTCACAGATTCAACTAAAGAAATGGGAGCAAATTGTGTGGTTTTTGTGACAGGCTGCTAGGAACAAATTGGGTAAAGATAGAATTTAAAATGGGTTCTTTGCTACCTTGTCTGTTATGTGTAGACAAAACACCTTTTCATCCCTTGATTTTTTTTTTACGTTTGAATGACTCAGGTCAGTGTAAAGTGGCTTCACGTACAAGAAACCTCCCAAAAAATTATTCTAAAAATCATCAGGTACAAGGACGAGACTGAAAATGAGTTAAAATGCCCAAAGCAAAACTTTGAGGGACCTGAACGACCTTCAAAAAGCCCGGAGAACTTGTTGCTTAAGACCACTTTAAAAATTTACAAAGAAGTCTGAAGCCTTGAAAACAAACTACAAACAAATAAGCGGTGGCTCAAGACTTTTGCACTGCACGCTGGCATTTGGGGCAGCAGCAGTTAGAAAAAGCACGATTAGATTTGGTGCAGTTAACATTACCTACTGATTTTGCTGTGGGAAAAAATCTAAAAGCTTTGGCCAGGATTTGTAAATGTTAGATTAAAGAATCAATGACAGATCTGCCCACTTATATTCAAATGTACCCTTTAATAAGCATATACTGCAGGATCTGTGAGAACATTTTTTTCCCTGTGTGTTCTTTGCCAGTTTTTTTTTTTTACACTGGTTCATTTTTCTGTGATTTAGGGTCCAAAACAATCAAGCCATGGAGTACCATTATTGTATTTAATGTGGAAAATCAGTCCCCTTTCTCTCTGAAATAGTCATTGTGTGTTGGCTGAGTTCAGTGGAACAGTGACAAAAGAGATTAAGAGGCCCTAATTCTCCCTACTAGAGAATCTAGCCCGAGGGCCGGAGCAGGCTTTATATCCCTATCAGCAGACTGGGCTCTTCTTAGCTTTATGTGTCCCTGGTCTCACTTGTAATCAGCAATGACAGATGCACTTGATAGTGTTCGACTGTGGTAAGAGAGTGGGATTCCCTGCTGGACTCTTGAAGACCTTTGGACCTCCAGATGGACCCGGGGGGGGGGTGTCTAACTTATGAAAAAGAACATTTTTATATTAATGTGGGATATAACTGGACCACATTCTTCTCGGTCCATTGTTGGGTGACCTTTGACCTGGACGTCTAAGCAGATATGACTGCCTATACATTCAAGCCAAAAATTCAGTTGCTAAGCACTGACTAAGAACTCTATCCTCCAACCCATCTTTGAAGGATGATGCTTGTGCAAGTGCAAGTGTGCCTAACGCTAATGTCTTGCTGCTGCAGAAGGTGACTCCCATGCTCATTGAGTTAGAGATGAATTATTCTCCACTTAGCTTGGACAGAAAAGATGCTGCCTGTCTTCCAGTGGGCTGCATGGCTTGTGTCAGTGGCGTCAAGGAGTGTCATAAATCAGCTCTCAGACTGAGTTGCAAGTATGAATCATGCATGTGGAGGCTCACACAGTGCACAGCTCCTTGGATCTTGCTGCTCTTTGGGTGCTTTTGGCCAGATGGAGCAGTTAACAGGTAGTTCATTTAGTCTGTAGCTGTAGACCCTTGCTTGAGGTGAAGCAGCTGCTGGACAGCCTGCAAATAAATTCATCTGGTTTCCGTCCTCATCCTGGAACCTATAGATTTCAAGGGTTTTTTTTAGGGTGCTGTGTTTGGTCAAGATGTTTTTGTGTTCCATCTCTCCGAGAATGAGTGATTCATTTTGTTGTGTCTGTGCTCTCTGCCTTAATAATGAAGCATTAGCTGGCAGGTTAGCCTAATGCAGTGCTTCCTTCTGGAGCTTCACTCTGTGATAGCCTAAGGGTGCAAACATAAGTGGATTAGAAAAGACAGAGAATCCACTGTCTGTTTTACCAAAAAAAAAAGAGAGAAAAACGCACATCCCTGCTTCTCTGGTTCACCCTCTCTTTCCTTTCCTTAATGCACACCAAAGCAGAGCTTGCAAGTACATGCATAAGCATGAAGAGACCCTCATGCTGGAACATTATTCCACGGCGATGCATCGATGATGGCTTCGCCCGGCTCTGTGATGGTAACGCGAGGTGAAGTGTGGCTTGCCCTCTGCAGGGTGGCGCAGCACCAACTGTGCAAACATGGACGGTGGGCACAACCTAGAGCAAGGCAGCAGGGGAGAGCGCAATCCAGAGACTGGAAGAACATTGCGTGTTGCTTCCATTTTTTAAAAATTTTTATTTCGTTATTAATTAATTTTTTTTTGCCAAAGTTAGGTTGCCTGCCTCGTGGCCTTTTGTACAGGCTGGCCATTAGTGGGATGTGATGATCCAAAGCTTTCCTCAAGTGACAGACATAATTTAATTCTACTTTGTGTTCCGCACTGGAAGAAAGGACATTGTGCGGTGGCCAACGCGGGGATATTTCATTAGAGTGAAATGTCCTCTGCTTGTCCTTCACTGAGTTTTCACTGAGCTCCCAAGGGTCCATGTGACGTGTAAATTAGATAAGAAATACAGTATGCCTTCCACACGCAAGGAAAAGGAACATTCATTACTTCACAATTGCCACTGTGTGCCATAAAGCCTGCGTAATATCGGAAAAGGTAGGCTGTCTCGCTTCTGCTCGAGAATGGCCTGAGCTAAATATCTTTGGACAGAATTAGAAAATCTAAGCATGACACGGGCTTCACTTAATTCATTGACCTCATTTTTTGAGCTTGTTTATTTGCGGTCTCCTGGCTGTTCGGCAGGCCACTTTAACAACAGTGGGCTGGCGGTCTCTCAGAGGGTGGACGTGCCTGCTTTGAGACTCAGAGAGATGAAGAGAAGAAAAGATGTCGGGTTATTAAATGATTTCAAACATTATTTCAGCCCTCCTTTTCATCCTTTGGCAGAGAATACACATTAAAGCAGCAGAGTAATAGACTTTTAAACTAATTCTGTGAATGGCTGATTTAATGCCTGTATTTCAGAAGGCTAAATCAATACTGCGCTCCACCTTCAGGCTCAGCGCTGCAGCCTCCTATAGGATATCTATAAATTGAGTGGATGATGGCAACCACAGCAAAGCCACCTACTCCCATTAAACTCCATCACGACGTGGGACAGGTATAGGTCACATTGTCCAAGTACTGACAGAGATTAATTGAGGTTGTGTGACTTTGTGCACTCGCAGGGCCTCAGGGGGCACCTCTGCCCACCCTCAAATAACGTGGCAGCGCTCAGCCACCTTCCCAACAGTAACAGGTGAATATTTTATGAACCGCGTGGATTTAGGAGGAATTTTCTTTGGTTTTGTTTTAAGTGGCAGCTTATGGTGCGCGTTGTGAGACAGGGGAATGTTGGTGTTTACCTTCGCTCAAGTCAGCGTGAAGATTTGACAGCCTGTTCCACAGACAGAGGCTGCCTTGATTGCTCGGGCAAACTGAGCGTGGTCTCATTCTTCCTGGGCACTTGGAGTTTCTTTTTTTTGTTTTTTAAAGGGAAGGCCAAACCTGTGGGAGGATATCTAGACTGCACTTTGCAGGAAAGAATAGAACAGATGGCTATGCTGGAAGGAGATGTAACAACGCATTGCAATGAAGACTCTAGCTGTCATTTGTTTTTCAAATCTTCAGCTGCCTGGGCCTCTGTCTCCATCTGCTAATGTTAACCTGCCTGGCTGGTACAAACGCATGGTTTAAACCGCTTTTCATGATCTGGACCGTTTTATTGTTTGTGGGTACAAAGCATGCAGGACTTTTCATGATCGGACCAGCGATTTTCAGTCACTGGCTCGTTTCTGAATAGCTTCCTTCCACTGTGTAGACGCCGTATGGTTTTACCCCTCTTACAGCCATAATACTGAAGATTCTGTCTTCTTTTTTCCTCCATTGCATTATTTTTGACTGCAGTTCCTTGAGATCAGCATTCAGTTGTGTAATCGTTTTCTCTTCCTTTGATTTCCTCTCGTAGGTGGTTTTATATTTATTGCAGTACAGGTTTTGACTTATGCCTCAAGCATCACCGAAGCAAAATTTAAGAAAGCGAGAACGAGAGTTCTGCCAGTGTGTTGCAGAAATGTGCAAAAGAAAAAAGTCCCTCATTAGCACCGAGGTTCTTTTCAAATATCTTACTTATTTTTTGATTGTTTCAGTTATCTTCATACAAAGTGTAGCAAAGAAAGAAGAATAGATCATAGCAGAAGTTGGCGTGCACACCATTTTCCTTTAATACATTAATAGTTCTTGGTAGCTACTTTGACAGGTAGATTATTTAAAGCAATGCCTTGCTGCATTTCTGCAGCAAAAAAAAGACGGGTGCCGAAAAGCTGGCAGCGGCACAGCACCACAAAATTCCAAAGCTGGAACCAGTTGAGGAAATTTACTGATTATTTGTAGATGCAGTCTGTAGATTCTGTCTGCCATGATTTACTTTCCAAAAAAAATACCTCAACTTCCTTCCTAACGTAAAGTTCTCAGACCCCTCGAACCCCTGAGCCAGGCATTAATGCTCAATCACATTACAGTGAAAGTGGTTGCAGTGAATTTTCTTTGCATTTGGTGACCGATTGCAAGTAGTTGGGGTGACCAACTGATTGCCCAGAGGTTGAGCATGCAAAACCCTCAACCTCACGAGGAGATTGCACGGGTTGCCAGTTGGGAGACAACCTGTCTCCAAGCAGTCGTCTGCAAACACTCACAGAGAGACTGGCGAAGGTTTGCGAATAATTACATTCTATTTTATAAATGCAGGCAGAATACCAGCAAACACATGACCTGAGTTAAGCAAAGTGTCATTTTGCAGTTTTCACTATTTGTGGAGGAATTTCTGTGCCAAATCTGTGAGCTTCTTGCTGGAATCTGAACGTAAGTAGTTGATGAAAATTTCTGTTTAATGTAAATTTCTGTGTATGCAGATGGCAACAGTTTTGCAGTTTTCACAGATTTATCAGTTAAGTATCCTGATAGCAGACTGTCTTATTGCCATTTTATCACCGTCTCGATGCACCAAAGGTACTTTGAATATGGCAGCTGACTGTGAGTGGTTGCAAATCTGGTCCTTGCTTTTAGAAGCAACGATTTCAAAAGCAACGAGATTGCGAGTTCATTGCACATGCTTGCAATAATTTTGGTCTCCAACCACTATTTTCCCTAGTGTGACTGCAGCATAAGGCAGAACAGGCTCTGCACTGACACCACCACCAGCACTGCATCTGTGGAAAAGAGGCTGTGGAGGACTTGCCACAGCTCGTGTCTTCTCTCTTTTCATGCAATGCCAGGCTGACAACATAATGTTGAAATCAGGGCTATGTGGGGGCCAGAGCATCTGTTGCTGGATTCCTTGTTGTTTCCTTGATCTTATTACATTTCTGATAAAAAACAAACCAAACCTTTTGCACTTCTGTAGTTTAAGCTGCTAATTAAATATGTTGAACAGATTGGACGAACGGTACGTTTGGTATCCCACCCAGAAAATAAAGAAAGCCTCAAATTATCACAGCAGTGCTGTTACATGCACAACTACGTTGAATTGTTTATTTGTTGGTAATAAACGCTGCTTAAAAACATTCTTTTATTTTTCAAAATGTATATATATAAATATATATATTCAAGAAATAATGGCACTTAATTTGGTGACGTGTTTGGAATTCAAAGCACAAAACTTTGGGTATTTGGAAATATCTCGCTTGGCTTGAGGCTTTGTTGGTCTTGACTTGGAGATCTGTTAGTCTTTACTGTGACCTCGTCCGGGGACTTGTTGATCTTTTACTAAAGAGATTTGTTGCTGGTAGCTTGCACTGATGCTTGGGAATTGCTGGCTTTTATTATCTTATGTAGTTTCACAGAATAACTTGGAATAACTTCCCCCATTAACAGCTACAGCTAAAGCGAGTATACATGCACACATGCAGCAGTAGCAAAAGCCAAGTCAGCATAATGCATCTAACACTTTGACAGATATAGGCGATCCAATGGGTGCAGTACATGTTGCAAGTGGAGTGCATGCAAAATATTAGGTACACTACCGCAAACACCTACACACTTAAGTCTTGAGTATATGTCAGGAAAGCTCAGTGTCTTCACAATGTAATCAAATCTCGACAGAAACAACAAGAAAACAAACATTCACATTATGTCCTGTGAGATCCTGTCTGATCCTGTCTCCATGTGGGGGATAGTTTATACTTAAATTATTGAAGTGACAGTTGTCACGTTCCAACTTTTTTTTAAAACATGAGCACGTAGATCTGAATGAGAAACTGAGAAGACATATGGCAGCGACTTGCCAATTGGAAGTGAGCTACGCTGTAAATCATAACCTGCTTTAGTGTCTGTTTTACTGTAAATATTGCACACGATTTTCAAAATGAACAGCGGGAACTGAAACTACCAGTGAGTCGATAAACTCATCTGAAAAGTGATTACTGAGGCCATGCATCGAGAGAGCAGCAGGGTCATTTTCTCAGAGACTTCTGCACATGGCCGGCCTGCTGCCTATTAGAAACAATGAAGGTTTCAGGCTCTTCTGCATTGGCTTCACCTCACAGATCTGAAGGCTACATCCATCTGCATCTATCCTATTTGTTTATAAACATAAATTATAAGTTAGGCATGTAAGTATTAGAAGTGGGAATCACCAGACACCCCACAACACGATACATGTATTATCACGACACTTCGCTGGTGATAATCGCAATAGCATATTGCGATTATCACCTTTTTTTTTTCTTCAAAATTTTGTCCTCAAATTTAAACTTTGCCAACATCTGTTTTATCAAGTATCTGCTGCAGTGCACCATGTATGACATCTGCTCCGCTTGCGTGCACCTACATGTACACCTAATTATCCCTAAACCGTTATGTCCATTGTGCTGTGGTACACAATATGTGCGAATAGTTAGTTGTGAGTTAATTTAAGTTGTTGGCGTGGCATAATCCTATTCAAGAGCTGGTACTGGCAAAACAATGACTTCCTCCTACCCCTGGATAAGAACAAGAAAAGCATTATAATAAACCAGAATCCTCCTTAAATCTCTGCTTCATCGCTGCCCAGGGTATTTACCGAGATCTAATTATTTTAAACATGAACTAAAATACGCCGCTTCCTCTGCAACAAAGGATTTTTCTCAGCAAAAGGCAGCCAGGAGCCAAGCTTTTTATAGAGCAGCATTGTTACCTTAATGAACTCACTGTGAGCAATCTAAACCTGCCTTGATGTGGCTCACACAGGTTTTATTGAGCTCCATTAATGTTTGGACAGAGGCTGCTCTTTTAGTTAGTTTTTTTATTTATTTATTTATTTTTTTGCCTCCGCACTTTCTGGAAATGACATGACACAGTAACTAGAGCTATGGATTGTTTGCTTCATTTGGAAGCCTTTTCAAAGGCTCATCAGATCAATAGCTGCACAGTTTGAACATCCCCTTGCCATTTGAGGCTGCCAGGCGCTGCTGTGTAATTTTTCTGTTACAGCGACACAGTTGTGCGCGCAGAAAATACTGTGGATTATTGCTTGTATTTATGTGTCGCTGTGCATATTAGCTTGCTTGAGTATTTTCACAGTCTCTCGATCAAGGTTTAGGTGTATGAACACTCTCGCCCGGGTGACGATGTGCACATATGTGCCAATAAACAGCGCCCGTTCCCACATTTTCCGCTGCGCCGCGGCTGTGCAGAGGTGTTGGCGTGCGATTCCATCTGTCTCTGCGTTTGAATAAATGCACGCTTTTTCAAATTGCTCTCCATAAACGTCAGCGCAGAGTACATCAAAAGCCCCATTGCCTCCCCTCGCGGCCCTACCTGCTGAAATTGCGTACCCTCTAAATCTCAGCGCCCGCTGCTCCATTCAGAGTAAATTGCCTTTTGTACACAAAGATGTGGCACGCTGTTGCATGAAAAGCATCTCAGGTTTCATCACTCTTTCCGACATCTCTGGCGCTCATCCTCACTCCTCTCTTTTCCTGTTTTTTTTTTTTTTTTAATCTTCCCTTGTTCAGATGAGATGCGGGGTGACGAAATCCGGAAGAAGAAAGCGGGTGTGCGGCTGGGTGTCGTCTGGATGTGCTGTTTTACAGTTGGGATGGGAGATGGTGGGGTTTGGATAATTCTTCCACTGTGGGGGGTGCAAGCGAAAGGAAGGCTCTGCTAGGCTTGCAGAGATTTGTGGGGGGTAAATGGAGATAATTAGAGACTTTTGGAGGCACAGAGGGGGTGCTGAATCATCAGAGGCTGCTCCTCCTCTTCATCCTTCCATTCCCTCGCACATGTGATGAAATGTGGCGTTCGCCGCTGAGAATTGTAACTTAAATGATAGCAATGCAAATGCAAATGAGCCTGTGAGGCAAACACCTGCATCCTTGTGCGGCTGCTTTTCCCACTTCTCGTATGACTAATTACCACTTGTGACTTAGACGAATGCTGCAGTGGTGATAAGGAGTTAGTAAGGATGCGTCTCCTCCAGCAGGGGCAGTGTGAACTTCTGGGAAAAATACAAGATGCAAAATAACAGGAAACTTTAGGAGGAATGAATGGAGAACTCTATGATGCTGCATTTAGAGGACACGGGAAATGGCAGCTTCGAAAACATAAACATAGCTTTTTTTTCGGGGCAAATTAGTAAGACTCTTTCATTTTCTGCTCGGTATCACCAACAAGAAGTGTGTCAAGTTAGTTTCTAATTAAACCAAGTGCCAGCGCAGTCTGCAGGGCTGCAGACACTGCAGGGCTGTGTGGTTTGTTTTTTCAAGCCAGTGCATAAATAGATCTTACCCCAAAACTAGGCCTGCGACTAATGCGTATCAATTGATCTGCTGAAGAAACGCAAACTATTACAGTTACCCAGATCCCACGGTGATGCCTTCAGATTTCTTGCTTTTTCCCCAACTAACAGTCCAATATCCCGAGAAATAATTACATTTGCAGTCAGGCAGGAAAGAGAGAAGCTGCATGTTCTTCAGTAAATATATGTTCCTTTTCTTTCTTTTTTCCCCCCATGATAACATTTTATAATAATCAGTTAATAAATTCTAAACACATTCTGATTAGATTGAAATCACAGAATTTGACATACAATATCAAATTATTTATTGATTACCAAATATTACTGTGATTTTTTTGATGAAAGTTTAATTACTGATTGTTGAGACTGTTTTTATTCTGGTGGCATCAAATGCTACCATTATGTCGAGGATGCACAAACATCGTTTTATTGCTTGTCAAAAGTAAATATCTATTCATTTAAATTCAATTGACGGTCAACTAAACATTTATTAGCAAATCTCCCGCACATGCTTTGAAAGTTGAATGTGTAACCTCCCTCATGTGAGCTTAATAATGATTTATCAGCCATTAATAATCAAAACGATTTGAAACATTATATTGCCATATCAGTATAATGTAAACAAACAAATAATGTAACTGTAGATCGCACGAGAAGTCACGTCTGTGTGCAGACTCAGTATTTATGGATAATATCGTATAAACATCAAAACATCACTCTGAACTGATTCTCCCGCCAATCAGGATGATCAGTCACTACTCCTCACTCTTCATGGCGGCCTTTATTGGATGAAGGTGAAGAAGACGACGCCCACAAGGGGAAAAGGCACACAGCACGCACAGATCAGCAGATCGATGAATAAACACATTATTTAAATTGAATTAAACAGTGTTAATACAGCAGTCCACTGACAGCTCAATATAGCAAAGAAACACACTGTTCCTGCTTTTTGCCTTCTGGGAGGTATGTTTCTGCTTCATATGCACACATATTGTGATGTATTGCTCAGGATTGTCAATTTCGGTTTCACCTATCCAACAGTCTGTAATTTTTTTTTAATAGCCTTTAAATAAGCTTTAAATCAGAGCATCTGCATGGCTATAAAAACTACTGGGAACAAAGGAAAAAAAAGAGAGCGGAATGAGAGAAATGTGACGACCAGGTGTTTTCACTTTTCCTGCTGAGAGAGGTGTTTAAATGTGCATAAGCACCGTGGCGCACAATATTGCCACCTACTCTACTCACAGAGTGTTGTGTTTTATGTGACAGAGCTGCTCTAAAAGCTGAACTAGAACTCACATGTGCCACTTCAGAAGTGAAATGTTAAAAAACTGGGCAAGCAATCTCTAGAGGACCCTTCACTCAGTGGCTTTGGAGCACTACAAACTTTGGAGCGCTACAAACACACTTAAACACTCGTGTGGTGTTGTTTTTAACAATCAGGTCTTTCTAACACAGATTCCCACATGAGACGACTGCAGCTTAGCTGCGTTTCTTTCCTCACTTCCCCTCTTCTCCCTGTCTCATTTCTCACTTCAGACATTCTCGCCTCTTAAGCTTACTCGAGTCTTCCTGTCGCAGCTCTCTTGAGCACCTATCTAGCCTGTCATACATTCACACTCCCCTCCTCCTGTGTGTGCGTGTGTGTGTGTGTGTGTATCTACGTTTGATGGTCTGAGGGTGTTTTTATCGTGAGTGGAGATAATAAATAAATCCAGTCGTCCTTCAAGGTGTTTTACATCATACATCATCATATATTGACACGCTTGCATTTTGCTCATTTCCTACATGAGCGAATGCATCTCGAGTTCGGGTCACAGAGACAGCTTTTAATTCCTATGGACAAATTAGATCTCCTATAGATGATCTCAACATTGTCTCAAGTGAACGACCGCAAACGCGTACCTGTATTTGACGGCATGGATGCTGATCAGACGACATATGTTGAAATTTGCTGTCTCAAAGGACAGGACAGTGTCGTGGTCCTGGGTTGGTTTGTGAGTTTTTTTTGGTCTTTCAAGCTTTGTTTTGCGCATGTGCCAGTGTCCCCACTTTCAAAAATTTGCGTTTTCACATGGAAACGGTGTCCGGAGCCGGGGCCTTGTTCCTCCTCCTCTGTGCTCCCTCCTCTTGTGTCAAGTATTTTGTATAAAGTTTCAACTTCCTGCTTTATTTTGTGAGTTTTCTTCTTTGTGCTTTGCCTTAAGTTTTGCTTCCTTTGTCTCGTCTGCTGTGATTCTGTTCAGCGTTGTCTCATCCTGCCCAGCTGTCTCCACTTCCCCTAATCACTCTTCTCTGTATTGATTGTCTCAGGCCCCGTTTACCGTAAACGGTAAACTTCGACTGCGTTTTCGCTCTTCGTTTATATGACAACTGCATTTTGAGTCCCTGAACACGGCAGGTTCTCCATCTAAGCAGGGAAAATGCGAATTTTCCATAATGGGAGGTACATGTGCGCTATGATTGTGGCCTGGCATGGAAACGACAGCGCTTTCAGTGTCTCTTGCGGTTCAATGTGACCGGTCATAATTTTTAAGCATCTGCACACGTTACTTTTCAAAAACAAAAATGGAAAAACGATAGTTTTGAGCAGATCGTTCTGATGTAAGCAGCGCCTCCGTCTCCCTTTTAGTCAAAGCATCAATTCACCTCCACTAGTGTCTCCCAGCTCCAGCTTCCTAGCCCTAATGTGTGTTCAGTTTTAGGTTTCAGAAAGTCTGTAGCTTTTATTTTATACTTTTATATTTTACATTTTGCCCTTTTTGCTCACCTGGAAGTCGAGAAAAGTTGATCCCGCCCACTTCCCTTCGCCCCATAGTTGCTTGAAGTTTCTGAAAGTCATTAAGTTTGTACAATCTGTGGTTGCAACGTTGCTGCAGATTGCTTCCAGTGTGGATGCAGATTTAGATGCACGCTACAACAGTAAGGTTCCACTACTGTGATTCTTGCAAGTGACCTGTGAGAGACCTCTCCTCAGAGGCCTGACCTTACCTAAAGATCTCTTCCTGGGGTCTGGGAGATTGTGACAGGTGATCTCTACCATTTTATTATGTCTGATAAAACAGTCAATTAAAATAAGGGTCAGATTTAAAAGCCTAGTGCTTTTGTGGAGTGGAGAGGATATTGCCCATTTACCCAAACCATAATAAATTCAAGTAAGAAGCAACTAGCTGATAAAAATTTTCATGTAGGATCCTTTTAGCAATTCCTGCAATTATAGCAATCATATGCTTTGTTAATACCTTTTCTTGACTTGTTTTTCACCTTTCAGGCTATGAGGCAGTTATTTCGTTGTGTGCTGACTGGGACTAGTTGCACCTCAGAGGACTGCAGGAAAAAAAAACCATTTTCAAACAGCTGGGCGTGGTTTAAGAAGTTAATACAAAACGAAACGCTGAATATATTTTCTTTGTAATCGATCTTCTTGTGGAAAGCTGGTTGAATTGAACTTCATTAAAAGATAAGATGGGAAAGGATAGCGCTCTCCTTGTGCTCTTAATGAGCTGTAAGATTTAAGCAGAATATCTTCATTAAAGAAAAACAAATCGGATTTTAATGATTATTAGTGTTTTAATTACAGTGCGCTGAGCATTTGCGCTGCTTTGTAAAACTGTTTGATAGTTTTGGTTTTCCTCTCTCCTCTCACGGCTCCTGATGTGATGCCATACATTTCTTTGTAACTCATAACACAATGAGCTCGTTGGTTCCACGATGATTAAATCTTCCCTGTTTACGCCATGCTCAACCATACATCAATTCCCCACCCTCCTTTTCTTCTCTGCTTTTTGTTTCATTCCTTTAGTACTTTGTCACTGCAACAGTTTAGTTTCTGCGGGGCAGTAATGAATGTTTCATTTTATCTCATCCTGCTTTCTCTATTTTCCCTCAAAGTGCCTACTGCATTCTTTTACTCTCCAAAGGGCTGAGCAGCAGTATAGTGCTGCTGCTTCAGAGTCAGCACCTGCTGTCTTCTTAGATCATTGCACGGTACCGGGTTCCTGCCTGGCAAAGCAAAGTTTTGGGCTGGCAGACCCTAATGATCCTCTGAGGAAAATACTTTCAGTCCTGTGTAGTTGTATAGAACAAAGCAAAACATGTAGCATTGCATCACATAAGAGTCAAACAATGATTGGAACAAACAATCCTGACAAGATGTTTGAATAGCAAAGCTTAATAAGACGGAGATTATTTATACTTTATGGTTTGAAAGAATGAAATATTTACTGTGGTTTGTGCTGCTTTTACACATGAAATCAGCTCGTCGTGTTAAGCGCTGCTCAGTCTGCGAGACGAGTTGCACAGTGTGTCTGTTTGACTTGAGGGGAGCACTGTCAAGTCTGAGAAAATAACCCTAGATGGTGCAATGGTGATGTCATCATGCCTCGAGACTTCTAATTTGTTACAAAAAGCCTTCAATATCGACTGAAATTTAAAGCAGCAAAGGCAGTCGTAACTACCGAGTTACATTGTAGGGACAATCGTGCCCAGTGTTTTTGTAAGCCTGACCCATACTCGAGGAATTAAAAATTTTGTACTCAGCCTCTTTTGTGCCATCGTTTTTATCAGTTTCTTTTAAACTGATGCAACAATAAACCAGTGGGGTATCCCTTTAAAATAGGTGCCTTATAATTAGAACCTGACTGATAAAGGCTTTTTAAGACAGATATCGATTTTGGTGATTTAAAAATCTATATCAGCTGATATTTAATGCCACAGCAAGTTACGGGTTACCTGGTTGTGCTCTGTCTGGATCACCTGGCTGTTGTGTTTGTGGCGTTCCAAGCACGTGTTTAAAATGGGGAAGTTGCCCTTTGGTACAAACTATCAGCATCAAGACTCATAATATGGTTGAAGGGTGTTTTTCCCATCTCTTCTTTACTTTTACTTTTAATTTATTGGCTGTTATAAATTTTGATACTGATATATCAGCAAATAGCTAATATTGGCTAATATATCGGTCCCACCGGTACATCGCTTAGGCTCTAATTCTAATTGCCAAGAGAGGTTAAGAGGACAAGAAATTCATAGCAAAACATGCACTTTATGCCTGAGGCAGCATAGTGGTGCAGTGGCTAACATTACAGCAAGAAGGTTCTGGATTTGAAACTCTTGGTCAGTCAGGGCCTAGTTGTGTATAGTTTGCATGGACATGAAACACTGCTTGTATTAAGTATAAAAAAAAAACGTGATTTAAAACACTTATTTTTAAATCTACCTTCACAGACAGCATTAAATCTGTAGTTTTTTAGAGTAGGCGTGTAAATTGGGCACAGTAGTGTTTAATGTCCACTGTAATGACCTGTGGGTATGGATGCGAGTGCAAATGGTCGTTTGTCTCTTTGTTAGTCCTGTGGAGGATAAGAAACCTGTCCATCCACACTGCCCATGAAAGTGAACGGATCCTTTACACTTTTTAAAATGGTATTAAAACCAGTGCATAAATATAAAAAAAAAAAGAAAAATTATATATTCCAAAATTCCATTTTTTTAATTCATCAAAATGCATATTTTAGGAGAAAATTTGAAATAAAAAAAATAAAAATAAAACTCATTGCTCCACTAAACTCTATAGTGTAATGGAAATACTGAGTTTATATTACCTCCAATATACCAAATATTTGATCTTTCTCTATTAAGAAGTCTAATCTACTTTGATACCAATATGTTGGTCGGACTGAATTACCCACTGGGGACGGCAGCTTCTCTATCCATTACATGACTGGTGGAAAAGTAAATGGCACTTCCCACTACACTTCTCAGTCAAAACACTTCATTTTGTCTTTGAAGAGCGGAGAGCTGCACTCTGCAAATCTCATCACACGATATTTTACCCTGAAATGAGATACGGCTTTAAAAGAGTGGGAAACCTGCTCAGGCAACACGGCTGCTGCGCTCAGACAGGGGTGCACGAGTATTTCGTCTGTAATTGGATCAGGTGACTGACATGTACTGAGACCGTCACCTGTATGACGAGAAGAAATCAAGTTAAATTAATTATTCCGATGTAATGCGGCTTCGGTCCGGAGCCGCAGGGACAGCCTCAGCAGTTTTTAGAATACCGCTGAATGTTTTGCCAGCTGAAATGTGTTTATTTCTGTTTATATTTGCGGCGAGGATGCTGCTTCGTTTCTCTCTTTCTGTCTCTCCTGTACTCATTAAATTTGCCATTTAATGTCATTTAATAGCAGCCAAGAGAGGTTGGGGGGGGGAAAAAAAAGAAGCTAATGATTGTTTTTGCAAACAGTTTACAGAAGACAGATTGTGCTGATATGAGGAAAAATATGAAGAACAGCCTTGAGGCTCATGTTTATCTCGCTCCATGCATTATGTTACTGCATCATTTTCCGCAAAATGGAAGTACAAAGTAGTTTCACTTGCACAGAGTCAGATGTGAGAGGTGCAAAGAAAGCCTGATAAAGACTTCCTTGTTCTCTTTTCATGCCTGTTTGTACAGACTCGTGCTTTTACAAAAAAAAAACAAAAAAAAAACACTCTTCATTTCCATCCCATTTGCTTTTGAATGAAGCCAAGAACATGGTCAATGGCTTCAGTGGCACCACTGCTAGGAGCTGGTGGGCTGATTAGCCTTTGTGCTAATGCTCTTTTTCATTACTCTCCAGGACTATCAAAAGCAGCTCTCCTCCAAGCGCACGTGTTTCTTGTCCCATGTGTCACTGGTTCATTTACAAATACAATAGGGGTCGCTCTTCGTGCTGTGGGCACGCGGTTACGCCATATTTGACCGCCCTGACTTTGTGTCTTTGAGCACTCACTCAGATGAGATGAAGAAAAGACACTGAGGCAGAACAAGAGCTTTGTGGAGAAGGAAACAAGGGAACTGAACATTAGTAATACACCTCCATGTGGCGATTAAGAGCACCCGGGGGTGGCAGGAGCGGTGGAAGGACTTGGAGATAGTTTTTGGCGAAGCCAGGATAATAGCAATATTGACAGCTCCTTTTCACCCCAGCTCATTCCTTCAACGGTTCAGCACTCCTGGCTCCTTGCCCTCTCCCCATGATACACACTTGAAGCTACACTCTACTACACAGAGAGCTGGTGGTCATTATTGCCCATGAGTGCTCTGCAGGAGTCCTTTCTAACCGTCTCCATGCATCAGTGTTTCAGTCAAGCTAAGTTCCGATTGTAAAAAATCCTCCACACAAACTTGTTGCTTCGATGCTTCGTTCAACCCTTTAACCACTAACCACTTTTTTGCTTATTTGAACTATAAAAGGACCTGAAAATGTCCTGTGAGTGAGTGCTCTTATTTTTCCAGAACACTTGGAACTTACATATCTGACAATTATTTATGGTTTACTGCATGTTAAAATATGCAGATGTATTTCTTATCTGATTACTTAATGGATGGAATAATCGATAGAATACTCGATTACTGAAATAATCAATAGCTGCAGCCCTAGATCATAGTTTTATCATCTTTCTCAGGTATTCTCTTTCCATATGCTTAGAATGGTGTCACTTTGAAGCAAGCTGTAGCAGGTGTAGCGGAACCTGGATGATGAATTGCATGAAGCAGACACACTGTGGTTTAGACATACCATGAATTGGGCACAATATGGATTGGACTCACTGTGGATCGGACCTGCCATCAATTAGGCATACCGGCAAAGGGATCCGGTTATGCTCCTTTTTTTCTTCTCATATAGACATAATTTATAATCACAGATGCTCTTATTAAACATTGTCAAAGTTTGAAATGATAAGTTCCTCATATATATATACAGGGAATCCCTATGAGCCAAAAGCTCAGGCTTCAGACTGCTCTAAATGATCTGTTTCCAACAGGTTTTTTTTGGTACTCTTTATTATGATGATCTCAAGCACACGCAGCAGCCCCACCTGCCACCTGTTCAAACCCTCTGTTTTTAGGGGGCAGCAATACAGAAGAAAACTGGCTTAAAGAAGTGTGGCCTTGGGGGTGGGGTGCGGGGGGGGGGGGTAAATAGTTTCTTTCAGAGAGTGGAAAAAGCCTCAGAATAAGATAAATGCAGATTATTTTTTGACTGGAATTCATGCAATGCTAGAAATGAGTATAATGGGTCCACTTAACTTCAAATCAGATAGAATTATTAACTTATACTCAATTTTTATCTTCAGCCTGACATTACCTCCACTCTAATTGATTTCCTCGGGGGGGAGGGAATTAGATTTTCTTTAATCAGTCTCAAGAACCTTAATGGAATGGCCTGAATCTAACATCATTTTAAGTTCTCAAGCTGACACTGATGCATAGCCATGCAAGCGCACTGATGTTGCCGGGGTTTTGAGCACAAGCGTAAGAAGCTGGGGACGGTGATGTGAAAAGAGTTTAGCGTGTTCCTAATCACAGCTTGAAAATATTTGTCAACTCTATTAGACCTGCCCTTGATTGGTGATTGGCTAATTGCTATAGGCCCATTGTACTTGCTGTCCTCACCCTTGCGAATGGCTGACAGAAGCCATCCATTGGTTTTGTTTCGGGCTGTCATGCACCTCTCAGTTTTTGTAAGCTCACCTGGGTGCCACGGCCACTGTATAATTGCTTTTTCAGTCAAGAAACCACTGCTTCCTGTCACGAAACCAGATGACAAAAAAAGCCAGCTAGGTGAGTGGTGCAATTCAATGATCTGGACCCAGGCAGAGATGCCACGGGTCAACTCATTAGACATAATGCGAGTCGGCAGAAAGCGGTTTGGGAGACAAAATTGATTTCGCCTTGTGTTACTGGGATTGAAGAAATCAGGGGAGGCAGTAGCATCTGTAAAACTGACGTGTTTTGCATGTCACACCTCTTTCAGTGAGATAGATAAAACGAGCAGCTACATGCAAGAGAGGCCAAAGCAACAGTTAATGCACCCAAAGCCCTAAAACATTCTTCTAGTTAGCCATTCAGCTAGCTTCTGTTTGACAAATGCCATCACCGAGGACTGAAGAACATTTATTGAAAATATAAATTGGCTTCATATGGTCTGGGTTCCCACACAATTATTCAGACCCTAGCATTACCAACACGCGTATATTTACATCTTTACACCGTATTTGTAGTTGCCACTATAAAGCTAATGCTTCTATCTTGATACATTGTTACCACTGCATGAGGTGTGAGAGTTATTGTGAATGGGAGGTCACTCTCTGCATTCCGCTTGCTGACATATTTGACCTGAGCAGTGGAAGACGTATAGATTTTTCAGTGCCTGGCATTTTTTTTTCCTTATGCTGCCTGCTGAGGGAAGATGTTGGCAGCATGCCCACTATGTCACCTTGAAAGGACACAGTGTCTTCAAACACACACCAGGATCAGCTGAACCATAATGGTGCAACTTTTTTTTTTTAATCAATTGTGACAAGCTTGAAGTCATAACTCTATAAAATCATTAAAATTTGATGATATTAAACAGCTGCTGACAGCGAGCGCGCTCTTCTGGAAGCCCGAAACATGCAATGATCTCGCTTGCAAATAAATTGTTGCGGTGTCTTGACCCCCTGCAACTAAAAGGTTGTGTGGCGTGAACGTGTCCTGGTTGAATATCAGCTCAAGGTTGCGCATTATTTCCTTCTGTTTTGAACTGTTTTCTCACCTTGTTATACAGAAGTAACTTGTGTTAAAAAGGTCAGATGCAAAGTGGTACGAAATAAAGAGCAAAAAGACGCGTCTCCGTTGACACGCTGCCTGGATGCAGCGTCTTGTAAAACATTGGCAGCTGTTTGAGAGTGAATGCTAAATGAGGAAGAGCTCTGGGCTGTCAGGGGATCTCAGCGGTCCAGACCAAGTGATGGATCGACAGCTTTAAAATATTATCTGAACAGCGGCTTAAGTGTCATAATGGACATTGCCACATCATAAAATTGCATTCCTTGCTCAATGCTCCAAAGACAGACACACACAGGCTTCGGCGCATGCCTGATGATGTGCACCACATGTCCATCCACATAAAGGTGCACGCACACATTTAAACGGGCTCTAGTTAACCTCTACCAAGTCCCAGTTGCTCTCTAACTCTGCCCAGATGGCCATGTGGGCTGTGGGCACTGGTCTCTATACTGTCCACTATTAATATGCAGCACGAACTCCCATCCCTTGTAATACTTTACCCTTGCTCTACACTCATTTAACTCCTCCCCAGTGACCTGACAGGCCTATATTTCAGATCTGCACTTTTGTATGAGTTAAGCACCTAATTATCAGCTTATACTGCCCCCTGATGGAGGTTATTATCTGCCACAGGGGCGGGTGGTGCAGCGCAGCGGAAAAGGGGCAGTGCTGACATTGTCGTTTTGCTGTTGTGGTTTCTGAGAGCCCTTGTGAAGGTGTCAAGGCCGGCCCACTGAACACAAGAGAGCAAGTCAAGCTGGCCCCTGGCCGTGGTAATTACAGGCCCTGCTACAGAACCTATATCTCAGACATACTTGTATTGCATCCCTTCTCATATTTTGTTTCATTTTTGTGTGTCTGTAGCATGGTGAAGGGCTGTAATGTGTGAGGTGCCAAAAAGGGGGTTATGATGCTGCCTGGAAGGGAACAAGAGAGTTTGGCTAAATAAGTGCTCCTCTGTAATATTCGGATGACTCAGTCGTTAATTAATATGTGAGCTAATTTTGAAACTTTACACATAGCAGCATCAAAGAAAAGCCAGACTATGGGGAGGCTGTGGCTCAGATGGTGGAGTTCACTGACTACTGATTGGAAGGTTGGTGGTTCGATCCCTGGCTCCCTTTCTGAGCCTTGCATCGGGCTGTGAGTGTTTGGGATGGTTAGAAAACATGCTTAAAGGCTCAGAATCAAAGTAATGGGTGAATGTGGTTTAAAAAAATGCTTTGAGTTAGGATAAAAAGTGTGAAAAGACACCAGAGGGCTCAGAAAGCATTTTTATTTTTCTTCCAAATGTCATACCAATAATTTTAGTTTCACACTTTCTGTGCATTGTGAAGGATTTATTGTGGCTGCATGGAGCCGTGTTGGACTAACATCATCAGTCCCGGATGAGGCTCTTTATAGCGTCCGTGCAGAACAGTTTCATCTGAACTGTTTAAAAATATTTCCAAATTATTAGCAAGTTATTAGAAGTTTGATTACGCAAACATACAATGACGCTAACTTGCACCGGCTTCTACTAGCTATGTTGTGTAACCGTTTTACAGTTTCCACGTCCGCTGTTGGAAGTAAAAGTGCTCAGCTCAGTTGTGTTGACACAAACAGAAGTTTTGATACCGAGCTGCACAAACGCACACCAGCAGTATATCCAATTCTGATGAAATTCTGTGTTATCTGCCAGTTATTAGTTCTTACAATCCTGTTAGAGTGGATTTGATATTTTCCAGCTGTAGAAATTAAATTAGGTCTTTGAGCCATCAGTTCCTGCTACAGTGGCGGATCTTGATTGGATCCTGTTCATGTGGCTCCTGTCTGGACTATTTGACGCTGTGGGGAAAATATCAGGGGACTGTGTAATTTTACACACCTCCTCCTTTCTTTATGGAACTCATAGCCAATACATAATGGCTATTTTGCAGAATCCTGTGGATATTCTACCCAGCCTGACCTTCCCTGCTCGATTCAATCTTGTAGTCCTGACCTTCGGACCTCTCCTGTTTTCCTCCATGTCTTTAGAGTTGTTACATGAGGCCGCCTTTGTGCAAACTACCTCCTTGCACTGAGCAGAACATTTTCACCTAGGAGAAATCTGTCTTTTTCCTCCAATGTCAAACCCAGATAATGCAACTTGTGAAAGAAGCTCATTCTGCTATTGAAAATAAATCCAGTTACTGACACTCTTTCTCAGCTCACTTCACCACCCTGTTTGGTCTGGTGTGAGCAAAAAAGGGCGGTGACTGCATTAAATAAATATTAGCAAAGCAAATAAATATCGCTGCGCGAGACATTTTATTGACTTGTCGAGTCTGCTGTGCACACAGTTGCC
This sequence comes from Cichlasoma orientale, assembly GCA_034780415.1. Classification (NCBI taxonomy): domain Eukaryota; kingdom Metazoa; phylum Chordata; class Actinopteri; order Cichliformes; family Cichlidae; genus Cichlasoma; species Cichlasoma orientale. Next base: position 286,053 of record JAVDPK010001941.1, read on the forward strand.
TATGTTTAGAAAAGTATCTAGTGCTGTTATTATATTTAAGCAGTAAGTGAAAGTGCTCCATGTGTTTTCAATGACAGCTTGACTGACGGGTATTTTTTGCTCAGCTTCCTGTCGAGTGGAAGTTAACTGCATTCTTTCTATTGGCCTGCAGGGGGCAAATATTGAAAAGCCACTAAATCTAGCGACAAAGTCTCTAAGTTGGCAACACTGCCTTGCTTCCTGCATGATTGTAACGTGATATAGGCTATATCGATATAAACGATATTGTCTCATCTTATATCGCGTATGAAAATAATCGATATTTCTTAAAAACTCGATATATCGCCCAGCCCTAGTTCAAATGTCATTATATTATGATCATGGGGATCATGATAGTTTGTCCATCGTGATAAGAACCATAAAGAAAGGTATAGTTACCTACACCGAGGAGGTTACGTTTTTGATGGTGTTCTGCGTGTCATTCTGTCTTCAAACACAATAACTCGAAAAGTTTCGAATGCATTCCGATAAGCCTTTGTAGGGGTGTAGAGCGGAGTCATTTTAACAATCCATTTAAATTTGGCTTACATCCACCAAGGCCTTCAAGGTCGACTTAATGATTTATTGGTTGAAAACTGACAATAAGCCAGGTTTGCACTCTCAGAGTGCTTCTTGTTCCGGCTGGGACAAGTTGCTGCCATGTGAGTGTGCTGCGTCCCTTAGTTTCACGGTCAGGTTTGTCAGCGGTGAAAATGCTGATCTCAAGGCTTCAAAAATTAAACTTTGCAAGCCAACCAGTGATATCACGGTGCATCTTTTATATGCGGCCTGAGTGTGAGTGAGAGTGATTGCAGAGGAAACAGAAATTGTATGTGTTTTGTAATTGCTGTTGAATAATGAGCAGTATTTGGATGCCTTTTCAAGAGAAAGAGCAGTTTCTGCTTTTATCTTGTGCACAGAAAGCAAGCTTACTCTACAAATCTGCAGGCATCCTTTCCTTTTAGTGTCTGTAGCTGGCCGACAGAATGCTGCTAAAAGACTGAAGAGCAGCTACTGTATAGGCACATTTTGGACATTTGGGTAATATTTTGTTATCATAATAATGGACAGCATTTTCATGGCTAAGCCTCTTATTGCAAGTGCTCATTTAAATGTATATGATGCTAAAGGAAGCGCTTCTTATAATGTCATGTAAAGCTTCTTGTTGCTCTGTACCATTTTCTGTTCCCATGTTTTAGAGTTCTTACATCTGCATCTGAATGGCGTAACCTTTTGCCGCTACAAGAAAGATGCCTGATACATCCTGAGCAGAGCACTTGGAAAGATGTAGGGTGAAAGAAAAAAAAAAAGAAGTAGAACGTGAACGCGAAGACAAAACGGCTTAGAAAAGTGACTAAATGATGCCACCGGAAGGAAAGGATCAAGTGTTCCACAGGGCATCGGAATCAAAGCCCTCTCTTCTCTCCTCTGCATAGTCAGAGGGGAGGTGTGAGCTGTAATTAAGTCGAAGCAAAAGACAGTGCGACTATCTCCGAGGAGCACTGATCTCTTTCATAAAGAGGCTCTCATCACTGTGGTTACAGTGCCCTATTATGCCAGTTTAGCATATTGTTTGTGTGTGCAAATGAGTGTGCGTGGACTTTTTTTCGAGCACTGTTGTGATATCAGCTTTTTTGGGCTTGTGCATTTTGTTTAACTATTTGACAGTTGGCTTTTAGTGCAGCAGCGTTTCTGCTTACGCATGATACTGTAAACCTGACAATGGTGCAGGTGTTTTTCCACCTGTAAACGAGGCTAAATTCTTTGGTCTAGATGCAACAGAGTGCTGGAAGTGTCAAACACAAATCCTGCTGTACTTTGGTCCTTCAGGCTTTAGTAGCATATAAATGTTACACAAAAGGGATGGGCCTTGTAATTTTTGAAATTATTATTGATTATGATTATTGATTGGCCAGTAAAAAAAAAAAATAGCACAGCAAAATGTATAAGTAATGGGAGCATTTCTGTACAAACAAACTTCTAGAAGTTATTAAAGTTACATTACCTGTTCAAACAGATCATGTGCTAGCTACCCAACCTAGCTAACATTGTCACAAGCCAAATACTATCTGAACCCACGTGTGTTTTTTGTACTCATGCAGGATTGTGTGTTATCTGGTTGTGCTGGGAAGCTGGTCGCTTGTACAGTGCCATCCATAATGTTTGGGACAATGCCACAATTTTTGGAGTTTTGCCTCTGTACACCACCACAGTGGATTGTAAATCAAACAATCAATGTGACTGAAGTGCAGCCTTTAAGCTTTAATTTCAGGGGTTTTACAAAACATTTGCATGAAATGTTTAAGAATTACAGCCAGGATATGTGTGTGCGCGTGGGTCTTTGCCTACACAGTCTACATGTGCTTTGTGGACTTGTGGTCTCCTGCGGCATCCTGTCGGGGGCTGCTGTGGGAGTATGGAGTGTCTGATCCATTGCTGTGGGCCATTCAGTCCCTGTACAACTGCAGCGAGAGCTTTGTTTGCATTGCCGGCAATAAGTCGGACTTGATTCTGGTGGGTGTTGGACTCCTGCCTTTTGACATCAATTCTGTTCATAATTTTTATGGACAGAATTTCTAGGCATAGCCAAGTCACAGAAGGCTTGTGCCTTGGTGGCCTCTTTTTGTAGATGATGCAGTCCCATTGGCTTCATCAGGTGGTGGCTTTCAGCTCACACTGGAGCGGTTCACAGCTGAGTGTGAAGTGGCAGGTATGAGAATTAGCCTTAGTTAGGGTGAAGACTGTAGCCATCTGGGAGGGGCTCAGAGAAGATCAGTTACTCCTCCACATCGAAAGGAGCCAATTGACATGGTTGCCTGGGTGGCTCTTGGCTGGGGTGTTTTGGGCATGTCTTACTGGAAGGCCCCAGGTAGACTCAGGACATGCTGGAGGGATTATATCCCTTGGCTGGCCTGGAAAGCCTCGGTGTTTTCTTGAGTAAGCTGGAGAGAGAGAGGTCTGGGTTTCTCTGCTTGGGCTGCTGCGCCCACAACTCGGCCCCAGACAAGCAGAAGAAAATGGATGGATAGTTTGCCTCGTTAATTTTAAAGCTCTGAAAACGAGGGACTGTGTATAAAAATGGCTGTAATTCTTAAACAGTTCATGTAAAATTTTTATAAAACCCCTTGAATTAAATCTGAAAGTCTGCACTTCGATCACATTGATTGTATTACTGTAGGGTCTTTTCCTTACAATTTAAAGCCACTTGAGGCGACTGTTGTTGTGATTTGGTGTTATAAAAATAAAACGGTGATGTCAGAGGCAAAACTACAAAAGTCATCTCATCCTAAACTCTATGGAGGTCACTGTAGACGTCAGTGATCAGTGGACTTCACTGCCTAATGTCAGGTAGTGCTGCTCTCTTTTAAAGCTGTAAGGAGGTGGAAGAGAAGAATTGAGGATCGGGAGGGAGCACATCATGTTGCACCCTCTGGATTTTTGTGGAACCCATAGACAGGATAAAAAATGGATCTAGCTTATAGCTCAGGAAAATTAAGCCAATGCAGAAGTGCCTTAAACCAGCTTTCTATCTGAAGGCCACCAGGTGATATGTGTGGTTGCAAAAAGACTTCCAGCTTTCTGACTTGACCTCTTTAAACACTTTCCTGCTGAGTTTATGAGCTCAGTCACTCATTTTAGGTCATACTGAATAAAAAACAGGACTTCCGAGACCAATGGATGAACTCACTGTTGCTACATCCATCTTTTATACTGTATGGGGGAAATAAATTTTCTCCTGGAAAGTTAACAGTGTTGCATAATGTGAAGACCGATAAAATCAGCAACAAGAGAGTAAAGAACTGGTTGCAGTGCAGGTTAAATGCTGCACTCAGACACTTGGGTTTGACTCCTGTATTAGATATTCTGAAACTTTTAGAGTTCAGATACAGCCTTTAACGATGTTAACCACAGCAAAAGCCTTTCCTTTATTTTACCACCTCATGTAATAATAAATGATCAATTGCCTAAAAAAGAGAAGGAGAAGGAAAGCATGAAAATATAAAATGCAAATATATATCAGCATTTTATTTTATGCACCTATATATAAGTGTTTAGTTGTACAGGTAACAGGGCTGGACCACAATCCATCCATCCATCCATCCATCCATCCATCCATCCATCCATCCATCCATCCATCCATCCATCCATCCATCCCCTTCTGCTTATCCAGTGACATAATATTTGGCAGATTACTCAGTAATGAAAGCAATCTTTAGTTGCAGCCCAAACTCAATCAGTTACTACAATAAGAAGATACGTATACATAAAACAGGTATAATAATGCCATCATTTTCAGCAGTGTACGATCACATTCGAGTACTTTGAGCCTCTGTTAACAGTTTTACTTGTGTGAGATTTTCATAGCAGCACTACAAATATTGCCATGTGTACTTAAGAAAAGGATTTGAATTCTGAATATTTCCCCCTCCGCTGATCACATTAATGAGCCGTAAAAGGGATCTGCGAAAATGCTGCTCTGGGATTTTCTGCGTGTCAACACTCTTTGGACCTAATGTGCAAAATTACTTGTGGGAGTGCGCTGTTTGTATAAATGGGAAGAGGTGTGCTGAGGTGTATTGTCTAGCCATATGCCTTTTGGGACTGAGATGGCAGCGAGGCTGTGCAGTGAGGGCCCTGTCTTAGTAATTGGGGTCGGGGCCCTGCAGCTGCCTGTAGCACCCATGGGACGATCTGCAGCAGTGCCGTCGGGGCCTGTGGATCTCTGAAGACAGAGGAGTAGGGGGGGGGGGGGTTGTCATCTGAATCCCTGCATCTCTACGCTTGGTATTCTGGGCACATTCCCTTCCCTAGTTGATTTTTTTTTTCTTTTTTGGGTACAGTGTGTACAAATAAATAGTAAAAAAAACAAAACTGCAACTGTAGCCGACCACCTGCTGTGATTAGCAGGCCTGGGCGCGTAACATATTCTGCAGCTAGTATTAAAAAAAGCAACCTGCCCCAAAAAAAATAAATAATAATAATAATAATCTCGAAAATCAATGCTGGTGCAGCAGAAACGTTTGTTCATTTGTCGTTTCACATGACTGAGTTCAAGTCTCCCCGGAACCACCGCGAGTGTTTATTTTTATCATTTGATTGTATGGAAATTGACATCAAAGCCGTCGGGCGGCTGGCGATTGTAACATCACGCACCACGCGCCTTGTGTAAATAAATCTACGCACGTGATCACATATAAGCGCAAACACCCCAGTTAGATGCAGGCTGCGTTTGAAGCCTCTGTGTTTCAAGTCTTGAGGATTAGATGCGTTTGATTCTCAAGTGGATTCACGCCTTCTCTGAAGATTATTAAATTCTTAAAGGCCCATTGATTAAAATGCACCTTCTAATTGGCGTGGAAGAATTTAAGCGTGAAGACGGCAGTCGTCATTTCCAATAAGGAACACATCCCAACCACACAGACATACAAGGCTTTCAACAAATGCATTTAGGTCACTCCTAAAATTAATATTCCTCTGTTACAGGGCACAAAAAAGACTTGACATTACCCCTCAAAGCGGCTTTTCACTCGAAGGGGAAAATGTCTCCTCCAGCGCTCCAGATTAAATTTTCATAAGTAACAGCACTGTAGTTGAGAGTATGTGTCATTTTCCTCCCCTTCTCCAGCAGATTAAGTGAGCCAGTGCTGTAATGCAGGTGCTGAAGTTTAAGCCCTCCGTCTTCTTAATTAGCGTGATTTGAGCCTCATCGGACAAGGTCTGTTTTTATTCATCAACCTCTATTTATGCGCCCCTCTCCTCGTGTCATCTCCAACAATCGCATTAACGGGCTAAGCAGTTCTGATAGGTTTTAGGGCGCAGCTTCAGATTGCAGGAGATGGAATTCTGTAACTGATGTCTCTGTGGAGGGTGGGTAGGAGAAGGAAAGATTAAATGAGAAATGAAAGGAGAGAGCCTGGCCTAATGGAAAGTATCTGCTTTGTCCACAGCCGGTGCTTTGCGACTCACTTCTTCTACCTAAACAAACTGTTGGCGGGGAATTTATACAGCTTCTCCATGCTGACAAAGGATGAAGTGTATCTCCCAGCCGGAACCTTTTCTCACTCTCTCTCCCTCTTTTTTTTTCTCTGCTGGTATCTGTTTTTTCCTGCTCGCTTGTTGGTGTATCACGCAGCCGCTTCTTTAATCTCGCAGGGCGTGGGGCCGTTTCATCTGCGCTGCGGTGTCAGTTCAGGTTAGAGCGATTCTTCGGGAACAAAAACTGCGGAAACGCTATTCCTCTTTATTTTGTCGAGGAATTTAGTCAAATTTAAGGCACATTAGGTGATCAGTGTTCTTTATCAACCTTTAACAGGAGCCGCAGCAAAGCCTTTTCCAATTCTTTTGTGCAAACCGCTGGGCTGTGTGTATCATCAGCTCCATCAATCCCTGCAGGCAGACTATGGTTACTTTGTGCTATGGGGGTTAAAAAAAAATACCCATTACCTTCTCAAAGATATTGGAAGATCTAAGAAAGTGCTGGCCCTTGACAGCCTTGGCTTCTCTGTGTTGCAGTTAGCGACCGGACCCATTGTGGACCAGCAATGAAACAATTTCACACAACAGCATATGCCCTGCAGTGCCAATCTTGCCTTCCGCTCCCAAAGTGCAGCACTCAGTTAGAGGGAAATTAGATTTTTGCCATTCGTCGCTTTGTGTACTCATCGTGACTCCCGCCCAGTGCTGTGAGTCAGAATATGTTAGGTTTGAGGAAGGAGTTTGGCAAAATAGGGATGAAAGAAGAACTTAAGATCAGAGAGACCTAGTTCGGAGACTTCTGGCCTGGTTTGTCTCAGGTTGGACGGCCATGCCGGCATTACCACACAATTTGCTCTACATTTACTGCCTTGTAAAGGTCATGAGAGCGCAGCGGTTTAGCCCATCAGTCATAACATGATTGGATGCCTCAAGTCAATCCCCATATCATGATAAATGATGATAAATGATTGCACCTGTAGCTCCGCCAAGTACATTTTGATTGATTTCTTTTCACATGCGCAGTCCGTTTATACCGCTTAATACGGCTTTTTTTTTGCCCAAATGAAGTCACCCACTTGATTCCGCCGCATGTACGCTTTTATGTAATATGCAAAGACACACCCCGCAGTCCCTCATTTGCATATCAAGACTTGTGTCTGCTCCACAAGTCTTTAGATCTGTTAGAGAGAGGAAAGGCACAGAAAGAGCATTTCACTCTGTTGCATTAGTGTGATTTTCCTTTTGATTCATTATTACACACTGAGGTGGCCACTTGTGGTTATTAATTCATCACATGTACTTGTAAACCGTAATTGGTAGTGATAAGTCAGTCATCATCATCATAACATCGGGTGTGTATAAACGAGGGCCACAGCACCCGTGATGTCACCGCTGTCTCGGTGTTTTAAAACCGGACATGGTGCGCTAATACAGTAACGAGTGTCAGTCACAATATTAGGACCACCCTAAAACATTTGTCATCCTTTTTGACCCTAACGGGGAGCTTAATTATAAAACGAGTAACATGTTTTATTCAGTAAGGCTTAGAACTAGTGATTGAGACCATAAACACATCAGGACATCAGAAAAATTTTATTAACCACAAAACAGAAAAATTGTGAAAAGTAGGAGAAGTCATTGTGCACAGGCCTACATTGAAACAGAATAACTGCAAAAGTCACTTTGAGTCCCACATATGTTTGTGCAAATGAATCAAATTAAAAATATTAAAATAATAGCCTATTAAAGCCTATTAAAGAATAGCGATCTCACACGTTTAATGCGATTTGTGTTTCTGAACGTCACTGGAGATTTTCTCAATATCAGGGCTGTAACGTTTAACCTTCAGCTTCACACAGGACTTAAGGCTTCTCGTCCGTGAGGCCGGAACAAGATTTGGATTTTATGTAGTTTATCAAAACCTGCTAGCACAAGTAAGATGACCTGTTTCAAACACCAGTTTGTCAGGTTTTTAACATCAGAATATCACTCCAGGGCCATTTTTCCTTTTCTCTGGATACTTTTGTTCAGCGTGTTTAGATGGCTTGTCATGTCCACCGTGAAGTGCAGCTTTTCCAGCCAACTGGGATCTTCCAGTTGCTGATACATGTAGGTCAGTCAGAGCAGAGGGAAGCTTTCGCTTGTTACACACACACACACACACACACACACACACTGAGAACCGTTTCAGCACCTCCCCACTGGACAGCCACCGGACTTTGTTGCGCAGCAGCAGATCGGAAATACGCACTGTCGACCTCATCTAGCAATGTGCAGAACTAAACCATCATGGCCTCCACACACTCTGAAGGGAATGCTTGCACACACAGTGCTTGTTGGTGCAAGATGCAATGAAACATGAGCAGCTTCTGATACTCTGCAGTAAAGTTACAAAACCCTTCTGTGTTCCTCTCATGCTGGGTGCCCCATCTGTAGCTACTGACACCATGTGGCTGGCGTGTATTCCTTTGGCTTTTAGACAGCTCAAAACAGCCTCACAAATGTCCTCTCCCCGTGTTGATGGTATAAACTCAATAATTTTTTCCTGCCGCCCATCAGAGCTCACACACCTGCACAGCAGTGCTATCTGTTCAATATCGTTCAGGTCCATTGACGCATCACAGGCAATTGAGTGTGCTGGAGCTCAATTGATGTCCTGGATTTTCTGGCTGGTGATTTCTGTTGCCCGTTTTATGGTCCCGTCTTTGATTGTATTTGCAGAGAGAGGCATACCTTTAATTTTTTAATTATCTCAGTCTCGTTTTTGAAGTCTGATATTTTAATAAATGACTCTTTCAGGTGTTCACCATCTGTGAAGGGGTTCCCACACCTCACTATCTTCTGAGCTGCCACAAATCTGGCAGCAGTCGTGGAGTTTGAAGATTTGATCCAGTTCTTAAAGCTACTTTTGTTCTGCTCTGCTTTCAGCAGCAGACCCGAAATTGCTCTTTTTCTTCCATCCCCAGATGGAAGCTTTCAACAAATGTCTTTTGACGTTAATATTTTGTTGTTGGCTAATTTCTGACCGCAGATCAGGAGGCATACAGGTAAACCAGAAGGCAAACTCCCTATTTTCCACTGCAATCTTTCTTTTCTTGGATTTAGAATCCATAGATTGGGGGACTTAGCCTATATTGCTGCAGTTACACATTATAGGACTGCAGAATTACTTAGAGAAAGAAATTACTTAGAACTGTGATTAATTAAAAAAAAAACGTTTCCATATATCTATTCATGTAGGTTTTTTTTGTCACAGGGAGCCACTAGAGATTGGCCAAAGAGCCGCCTGCGGCTCCGGAGCCGTGGGTTCACGACCCCTGGCTTAGAACATAAGTAGCTCTTTTGTTGGGATCACTCATTGATTAATTCTGTTTTTGTAAAAATGATATGAATGTGAGCGGATGCATGCTGGTGTGTGCCAAGGCTGTCATCATTTCAGCATAAAATACCTTGGTTAAAGTGAATTAATATGCTGCCCATAGTAGATTTTTATATTTATAATCCATTTAAATTAGCAAGGCTTGCTGATGAAGTGTACTGAGCGCACAAAAACGGAGCTACCAGCACGAAACATTGAATTTACGATTTACATTTTCATATCTGTCCAGACTTGACCGTTATCTTTTTGGATATAAAATGAAATCATTCTGTCTTGTGAGCCATTTATCATAATTAGATTATTCGCTCTTGAATTACAGGCAAAAACAGGTCACAATGACCTCAATCTTTGACCATCCCTTCCAAGCGTTGCTCGCAAATCATATTCACAAAAATGGTGTGAAAAAGGGCTGACAAGGAGGCACAAAACACTCAAAAGCAACAACAAAAAAAGAGAGTAAAAAGAAGAAAGCCTCCTTTTTTTTATTGGAAATGCATTTTTTTCACCTAGCTTTTCACAAAGGTTGTTTTATGTTCTTCTTCCAAGATACAGTTGAACGTCATGGACAGTCAGTAAAAACAGCCAACAAAGATTAACTATTGGAAGGACAGTTTGATGTAGAATACCACACGTATGCCGGAAATATCAGGTATCAGCAGTGTTCCGATAAAGATGAGGAAGAAAAGAAAAAAACTGCAAATAAACAACAATTCATGGTATTCAACATTTAAAATAAAATCAATCAACCTTCTCTGACACAGGAAATTCCATAATTGGACTTCCTACACCTCAGGAGTAAACAAAATTAGTTCAGATGAGAAAACTGGATAATGCGTGTATTTTATCTTTTCATAATTAAACCCCACAGGCTGCCTTTCATGCGGCATATCCCGTATGTGGATTGCTGTCTTGCTTTGGTGGTTTAGAACATCTGGCCCAGGTGTCTTGCTGTTCTCTGTAACTTCGTGCAATAGTGGTATCAACACAGTTTGAGTTTGCAAAGAATGAAATTCACAGACTTTTTTTTTTTTTTTGCCCTGAAAACAGACTTCCAGATATTGAGTGTCATGTTTGCGGTATTGTTGTCAGAAACCTGCACTGATCAACCAGATGACCGAGATGACTGTATGCCTGTCATTCTGAATCCTCTACGTTTTCTTTGTCCCTCTGTTCCACTGCTTTCGCTGTTAAGGCCTGTAAGAATGCAGCGGCTGTGTTTGGAAGATTCTTCTGCTGGCTCAGTGTTGACAAGCTGTATTGCCCCCCACCCCCTCGAAACTTGTCAGGTCTGCATTGCCTACAAATGCTCAAATGGAAATGACAGAGCAGCGGCAGAGCTTTATCTCAAACCAAACAAGAGAAGCGGCTGAACATCCTGGATCCTCTGTCCCAACAGAACTTGCGTATCTGAGAGGCTCTGATTAAAAAGAGTGCCAGCAGAGTGCTCCTGCTGGTCACACAATATTAGGAGGGATTTGCTTTAATGCAATAGGGAATAATCTCAATAGAAAGGGCTGCTGTATCGGCGCAGAATGATAGCTT
>JAVDPK010001941.1:297028-311773 GCA_034780415.1 Cichlasoma orientale
GGAATTGAACTTGATGCAGGAAGTGTGTTTCAGAACTTAAACTCAAGTAGAGGGGTGGTTCCTCGAAGCTGAAAAACTGGAGTAATCCAGTTGATCTGTGAAGAGGGAGGCCAACGGTGTTGTTTTAATGGAGATTTCAGTTCCATTTACAGTTCATGTTCTTCAAATGAGCAGTGAAGGGCAATCTTGCAGTTTGGCAGCCATCCATACTAGCTGGGATTTATGTCAGTGAGAATAAGTTGCCACTCTGCCCCGTGCTATGTAATCACTGTTATCCTTGTAGGAGTAATTGCGAATGAATGTCCTTGTTAAATCTGTATATAGATGATTTAAGCCTATCTGAGAACTGCACAGCTTGGAACAGTGTGATCAATAGAAACCCTTCCACGTTCCAGATTTCTTTGATTACCTCTTGGCGTTTTACACTGTACGGCGTCTGTGAAGAATAAAAGTATTGTTTTCCACGAATCCTCTTGTTCTGCATGCTCGGCGCCACATGTGATTTGTTCTCATTATCCTCACACCTCTTTGGCTTTGCTCTTTCCCTCTCCTCTTTCTCTTTGAGGGCTCTTCACCCAGCTCACGTTTTCTGTCTCGCCCCTCTAATTTATTTCTCCCTCTTCAGGATAAATACTGTGTAAGAGGCTTGTGTTTTCCTCCCGCTCCATCACAGCATATTTATGATTGGCCTGTTGTGTGGGCTATTAATCAGGGGTATGTGTTCGCTGTAGGAGTGTACTAAGTTGGACAGTCGTAAGCGGGGTCCTTCGCAAACACTCCGGTTTGCGCCCTCCTCCATTAATCTCTCTCCGCTGCCTCTCCTAGCTGTCTCGCTGTAACTCAGAACAGCAGAGTTATGCGCCTCTTGTTACTTCATGACATTAACCCTACACACACACGGGTAATTCAGTTAAGATCTTCTGTGGACACGGGGATATGTGGACACGCATTAACTCTTTCTCCCTTGGACGCCCGCTGGGGGTAACCCTTGTTTCTCTTTTCTGGACTCAGCGGTTTCTGTCATATTTCAGGCCGTTCTTCCAGAACAAAATGACTGAGTGCGCATCAGAATTATTGAGGGCGATCTCTTCTCATACAGCTAGGGCTACCCTTGAAAAACCTGTTCTAATGGTAATGTTAAATTTAGTTAAATTTAAAAAAAAATTTTTTAAATAGGATTTGACAAAATAAAGATTTAAGATTAAGTTTTATGTGTTTTTTTTTAATTAGTTTTCAAATGTTTTTGATTATTTAATCACAGATTGTAAAGATGAAATCTATTTTAGGATTCACTAAACAAACAGAGGATTCAACAAACACAATAACTAACGGCTCATCTGCCTCCAAATAACCCTAATCTCTGGCATCCTCCTCTGTCACACCAACCCCTTTCATGTCCTCCTTCACTACATCCATGCACATCCTCAGGAGTCCTTCTCTTTTCCCCCTGCCTGGCAGCTCCATATTCAGCATCCTTTGTCAAATATATCCACTATCCCTCCTCTGCACATGGCCAAACCATCTGAGCCTTGCCTCTCTAATGGTGTCTCCAAACCGCTCAACATGAGCTGTCCCTCTGATACATTCATTTCAAATCCTTTCCATTCTGGTCATTCGCAATGAAAATCTTAACATCTTAAACTCTGCCACCTCCAGCTTGGTCTCCTGTCTTGTTGTTAGTGCCACTGTCTCCAAACCATACATCATAGCAGGTCTCACCTTCCCTTTCACTCTTGCTGCTATCCTTCCATTACAAATCATCCCTGCACTTGTCTCCACCTGCTCCACCCTGCCTGCACTCGCTTCTTCACCTCTCTTGTGCTCTGTTTATTGCTTTGGATGGTTGACCTTGAGTATTTAAACTCATCTACCTTCACTACCTCTAGTCCTTGTGTGTTCAGTCTTCCACACATCTTGCACCTACTGACTTTCATTTCTCTTCTCTTCAGTACATACCTCCAACTCTCCAGGCTCTCTGCCTCCTGCTCCCTACCGTCACTATGTATCACGATGTTGTCTGCAAACATCATGGAGACTCCTGCCTAGCCTCATCAGTCAGCCTGTCCATCACCATTGCAAACAAGAAGGGGCTCAGAGCCTGATGTAATCCCACCGCTACCTTGAACCCATCTGTCAATTTGTACCACACACCTCACCACGGTCTCGCTGTCCTCATACGTGTTCTGTACCAGCCTCACATCGCTGCCACTCCTGACTTCCTCATACAGTACCACAGTTCCTCTCTTGGCAGCCTATCATATGCTTTCACTACACCTACAAAGACAGATTCCTTCTGAACCTCTCTATACTTCTCCATCAACATTCCCAAAGCAAACATTACATCTGTAGACCTTTTTCTCGGCATGAAGCCCTACTGCTGCTCCCTGACCATCACCTCTGTCCTTAACCTAGCAACAACAACTCTTTTCCATAGCTTCATAGTATGGCTCATCAACTTTATCCCTCTGTAGTTACTACAGCTCTGCACATCACCTTTGTTCTTGAAAACTGTTACCAGTACACGTCTCCATTCCTTAGGCATCCTCTCACTCTCCAAGGTTGTGTTAAACCATACCTCCACAGGTATGACATCTAAAACAGCTGCCTTTCCACTCTTTATCCTCGTCATAGCGGCCCTCGCTTCCTTCTTACTAATCCTCTGCACTTTGTGATTCACTCTTCTCCATCTCGCCTTCTCTTGCTCTCTTTTTCTACATTCACAAGTTCAAAGTACTCCTTCCATCATCTCAACACATCCATCATCCATCATCTCTTCGTTTGTTAGCGCATTTCCATCTTCATCCTTAAACACCCTATCCTGCTGCACATCCTTTCCATCTCGATCTTTCTGCCTAGCCAATCAGTACAAGTCCTCTTTCTTCTTCCTCTGTGTCCAGCCTCGCATACAACTAAGCCTTTTCCTTTGTCTTTGTGACCTCTCTCTTTGCTGTACATCTAGCCTCCCAGTACTCCTATCTACTTTCTCCATCACCCTAATTATCCCACTTTTTCTTTTCTAACCTTCCTTTAAATGCTTTCTTGTACTTCCTCATTCTGTCACCAAGTCTCCTTGTCACCTTTCTTCTGTCCAGAGGGTACATCAAACACCTTCTTGTCAGTTTCCCTCAGTACAACAGCCGTACTTTCCCAGTCATCTGGAAACTCTTCCCTACCACCCAGAGCCTGTCTCGACTCCTTCCTGAACTCTGAGCAACATTTTCCATCGATTTGTTGAATATTCCTTGCCATACAGCTCCAAAATCAACAGTGTATTAATCCAGTGCTGAACACAGTCCCTGACAAAATGTGCCATCACTGTCATTTGATAAGAGCTACAGTGCCCAACTGCTTATGCAAACCTCTGCCAAAGCTGAAAGTATACACATTTAAAATTGATGTGTTCAGTGAAAGAAAGGGGCTTGAACACAAGACTTTTTTTAATGATATTTATTTAAAACACATCAAAAGGATTATTTAAGTTAATTTAAATTGGTTAAAGAAGTTTCATGAAAATGACTAATATTAGGTTTTCCCCTCAGAATCCTCACTTGTCACGGGAAGGCCTCTGAAACAGACTGATGAATGAGATTCTTTGCTTCCTCTTGCAGGCTTTGCTGGCTGTTTGGTAAAATCACACCATACCACACTGGGAGGATTTCTCTGATCAGCAGTCTGCTATAAAATTAGTAGAAAGAAAAACATTTGATTGCTTGCCACTGTGGGATCTGTGACTTAAAAATAAACCTCCAGCTTTGGATAATGGATGACTTAACAATTCAAATATCTGCTTTAATAGTTACAAGTTAGGTGTCCGTAAATAATTTTTTCTGAGGGCGAGTCAGACAGCTAACACGTTCAGCTGTTTGGCATCTTTGAACAAGCTCAGGCCTTGTTTACCTCTCCTACCTTTCAAAGAGGCGGCTGCCTTGTTCTTGCATATGTTTTTTTTTCCCCTCCCTTTTTGTTCTTCCCTTGAGGAACTTGTCACAGGAACAGTGCTTCACAAAGTTATCTCGGGGCACTGCCATCCACATCTCTAGGTGTTATTGCTGCTCTGCAGGGTACTACATCGCTCTGGGACTGTGCCTAACAGAGCTATGCTATCACCTGTGATGAGCATTTAGCATTCTAAAGGCTGCTTTTTCTCTCACATTCAAGTTATTATTTTATGAAAATAGGAGCAATCTTGGACCCACGTTGGCCGTACTCACTGTCGCTGTGATCAACAGAAATAATTCATTCCCACAGACGTTATGGCTTCAGCCTGTGGGGCATTGACAGATTCATTATAATTTTATTCATTTTTAAGTAAACATCAAAACAGCAAGTGCACCCAGCTAATGTGTGTGTCAGACGTGTGTGTGTGGTCCACACACAGACACATCAGTGTGAATTCAACAGAATGCATGTGGCTTTTATAATTACATGGGCTTGCCCTCCTGCTGCCAGAGAAGCTCATTTGGGCACTGAGGGTAACGCGTGTGCTGAAAAGTAAAGGAGGCTTGGAAGGATGAGCCTTAATGAGGGGAGTCAGTGAAACGTGTCTGATAGTGACGTTTCTTCCTGGAGCTGGAGGGCTCTCGATGAAAAGCGGGCCTTCGCCGCAGACCCCGCTCCACCACTCAGCCCTCTCATCCTCAGATAACTGGGCACAACGCAGCACAACAAGCAGCCCTCACACAGGAGGCAATTAAGACTCTGATATGCTTACACACCCGGAAACGCTCGCTTGGCTGCAGGCAGAGGGGAAGAGGGCCGGGGCAGCAGGGAGGTTCACTGGTGGTGTGGTGGTGATATTTGTTTGTCAGCAGGAACAGAAAAAAACTGCGGTCCAAAATTAGCATCCTTGGTAGTTTATTGCAACATGACTTCAAAACTTATACATTACTAAAGAAAACAGATGGCGCTTCTACGCAAAAGACAAAAGCAGTATTGAGGGAGCAGGCCAAACGGGATGCTATTAAGCAGAAGCTGGCACAGAGTCAGAATAGCTCTTTAACACCAGCAGCACGGCTGCCAAGCCTTAATACGATGCGTTAGTGAAGAGGGTCCTGGGACTGCAGTGGGCTCAGGGTGTTTGTAGTTAGATAGAAGAACATTAGGCCTGTCTTCAAGCCAGGGCCAGACTGAGAAATGGCTATTTCAGAGGATCGGTGACAGGCTGGTGCTACACTGTGTGTCTTATAAATGAGCATCTCCCCTGCATCCCACACCATTATTTCTAAGCTACCCTCTGGCAGCGGGTCCCATGCTACTCTCTGGGCAGGGGAAGGTGTACAGCTCACAATTTGTTTTTAACCTGAGGAGACTCATTTGAGTTTGTAGGAGCACCGGTTAGATTAATTCCTGCTTTTTCTGTTTGTGCCTTTTATTTGACTGCTGAAGCTGCAGAAACGAGGACCTTGTTGATGGAGTCATTTGAGGAAAGCTGTGGTTTATTGGTTCTATTGATTATGATGATAAGTAGAATTAGTAATCTGAAAACATGGTGACATTGCCTGGGCAACTGGGCAAGAAGCAAAAGCTACTAGAAAGGTCATGAAATATCAAATTTAGCCCAATTAGCTGCTTTTTTTTTTAAGCTAAAGGAGAAGGTCATTGATGGTCCCAGTTCCTTGTAGCACAGGCAAAAGTGTGCACACCTAAATTCAGTAGGTAAACTTAAAGTGAGGCAGTTTGGGAGGATTTAGATGGACCAGTTTCAGGCTTCAGCGCTCTCGCCTCTCACTCAATTTGACTGGGTTGATGGGCTTCGTTGCCGTAGTGAATTGTGGAGCCAGTTGCTTCGCTTTGTTTGTGCAGATTGTGTTGAAGAGTTGAAAAAAAAAGCTCAACCTTTCGCATGCCCAGCCAATCAAATCACATTTATTCAAATGTTCCAGCACTGCTGGAAATCCCATTTGGTTTTTGTCCCATTTTATACTGCTTTTTTAATGTGAATCTTCATACCTCTGCAGCACCCAAGAATTCTTGTTTCTTCATCAGTCCCCAATCATCACATAACTTGACAGCGTTTCAAAGTTAATGATGAAGATCTGAGCAATTACTCAAACTGCATTTCCATATTGGAGAGAACCAATGGCAAACTAAACCAAATGAAATGAAACCCGTGCTTGTCTTCGAGTTCATCCGTGACTCAGCCCACAGAAACAGTTCTGATAATGAAGTCCTTACATTGGCAGCAACCATTTCCAACTATTTTTGACTTAACTATCATCCAATTTAGACAGTTTTTTTGTGCACCACAAGCACTTCCAGAGGGTCTTATTTACTGAATAAAGAATTGATAGCTTAATCTAAACAGAGCCGAAGAATATAATTGTTAGCTCTGACTCTAAAAGGCATTTTATATATCAATAGGAAGCATATGGCACACGTATGTACGGTCGCAAATGATTCCTTCCAAGTCCAGAGTATCCATTTTTACATTTCCTAATGTGCACCTGTGTTTTCTGACCAGTTAAACTAGAACATGTCTTTTTCTTTTTTTTGACCCCTCGTTTAACAACTGTGCTGGTGGCTCTAAAAGCCTGTGGTTTGTGTGATAATGGCACAATAGTAAATGTAACCATTAGATGGCAGATAGGGTTAGGTCACCTTCACAGGCTGAGAGCCAGGCTGTTGTTGTCCTCCATCAGTGGAAGAATCCCTTTCGCTGCTCTGGCGCTGCTGCCCATTATTTCTGGCTATCTGGGTGACCTGTGGCTGCTGTGTCATTTTCACACCACAGGGCTAATTGCACCAAATGGTGATAGATTTTGAGGGAATGGATGAGATAGGCATTTCACGCTGACTGCCCGGTGCCAAGCATCAGCTGTAATTTAGTTTACCGCTGCATAGATTCTACAGGAGATGATTCATTTAGACATTTACAATGAGCCTGTGGTGATGTAACTGAAAATAACGGGGACTGCATGCATTCTTTCTTCTGGTAGCATGTAGCAAAGGCACATTACTAATGGCTACAAGTTTTAAACTTTTGAGTTTTGCTTCCTTTCAAACAGTTTGCTTTTTTTCCCTTTCTGCAGCTGGCTGTACCTTTGATGAGGACTCAGACCCTGGGTTGTGTGAATACCGACAGGGCCAAGAAGACGACTTTGACTGGCAGCTGATCAGGACCTACAACTGGCCACACCCAACTACAGATCTTCTGCGAGGTAGGCTTCAACAGGTGTTACAGTAATCGATAGCTTCGCAATTTCCCCCACAGTTGTCAGGTGGTGACATGAAATAGAATTCTCCCAACACAAACTGGCACAGAAGTGTCGTCCGGGGAAACAAAGTGAGAATTTCATACCCAAAAAACTAAAAAAATAGGGTTTTATAATTGCTGGCGCGTACAGACAGATTTTATTATAGCAAGCAAAACCTGCTGCAGTCTTCATATTGGCGCATGGCATCTGTTTTGCACTACAATGGCATAAACCCAGCTTCAGACTGACCACAGCTCCACCGACAGGGAGAAATGTAGTTGTGTTAGTGTGTCTGTGTCACTGATCATAATTTTTATTGCACACCTGCTGCAGTGGAGCAGCTCACTCCAGACAAGTTATAGAGAGCGCGCGCACTGGGCAGCTCTCATGTGTGAAAAGCAGCAGCTGGAAAAGAACATCTGCTCTACAAAGAGTATTCTGAACTCTCCTAATAAGAACTGTATTATTTCTGCTGCAAATATACAGCATACCAATTTTTAAGTGAGCAGTGGGCAGAGGAAAGCGGCAGTGTTTTTGTATACAGGGTACAATTCTTTATTAGACATCATTTGCTGGGCTTACTATTTAAGGGAAGTGCATTTGCGAGGGAGAGAGACAGGAATGGCATTAAGCTCAGAAACGAAACAGAAGTCTGTAAAAAGAGAAAAATGTAATGAACGATAATAATTCAGCTAATAATAATAAAATATGTATGATAAGAATACAAATTTACAGCTCAACCCAATATACATAATAGTTGATTGAGGTAGGAGAGAGTAGGCAGATCTGTCCCAGACCATTGGAGATGCTTCCTAATGCAGTTTAGAAATGCATTTTGGTCCTAAACTGCTTCATAAACCAACAGAAGTCTTCTTAAAATTAACAAGCCTAACCCGCTGGAGGTTCCTTTCAATCATTTTAATAGCAGCTGTCTCCACAGCCTGGAACTGCTGACAGTCCATCGCTGGATTCACTTGCTACCGTATAGAGCACACGGAGCCACGGCGAGTCATGCAGCTTAATAGAGCTTTGAAGGTTGTTTTTGGCTCCGGTTTTACTTCCCTGTTAAACCCTACCTTATTGGCAGAGCTTATTGGTGCAGTAGAGGAAGACCTGCTGACATGAAACAGCATGGGTGAAAAAAGCGCTGTCACTTCCCCTTCATCACTTTCAGTAAAAAAAAAGAGAAAGAAGACGGCAACAGAAAAGACTAGAATGGGATATCTGTGAAACACAGGACAGAATTTGTTTGAATTGAAGTGTAAAAACCTGTTATGGAAGGCAGAGTAATCATATTTTGTTGGAACCTGAATTCTTTTAAGTGGAGACTGACTAAGAGTATGTGACATTATCCCAGAATGATTCTTGGTTCCCACTTCCTCTGGGTTACTTCACATCTATAAAAAAATAAAGATTACCAAGAAATATACAAAACATCCCTGTTCTTACCCCATTATTCTGTTGTGTAGTACTCTGCAAAAGTTTTAAGCTACCCCTCAGTTCTTTATATTTTGCATATATTTTGTATTTTGGCAAAAACAAAGTTTGTATAATTCTTAAGTTTGAATGTCAGTTTGAATCACCACATTTATTCTACAACAGATTCCTTGTAATTATTTACGTATTCTTGAGGATTTGCTGTTGGCTTCTTGGATGATATTTCTTTGGTTTCTCGCTGTCTTTTGTTCCGTTCTCTGTTAAGATGATCCAGCTTTCCTGTTTCAGTAATGGTAAGGTCTGGGCTCTGGGGAGGCCCGTCCATGACTGATAGTGTTCCATTGTGTCTTTTTCTATCCGGGTTTGCTTTTACTGCATTGGCAGAAGTGAGTGATTTCACATAATAAATCTAATAAAAATGGGCAAAACAAGTCATGCTCAGAAAGGTAAGAGGCCACACTACACCACACATTTACACTCTTAACATCACTGGTATCTAGGTTTAGGGTTGGGTTTTGTTTTAGCCACATGCTAAGTTGGTACATTTTCACAAACTAGAACGTGTTACATTTTACAGCACACATTTTGACATTATATATATTTTTTCTGTTAAAAGCTTTTCCATTTGGGTGGTCCAAACATGTGAAAAGTCTGTGAAAAGGGATGAACAGAAACCCTACCAGTAAACACTGACCTCAGATCAGCACCAATGATGTTAAGCAGTTAAACTGTTGCTGTCGGTGTGGGAATGATAATCTGCAGTTCCTTGTTGCACTCTTTTATATATCCCAATCTCTGCTGAGGTAAGTAATGAACAGTTTGGCCAGATGAATGAAAAGCTGTGGGTGACTCCTGCAGCTCTTTCAGTTTCCACTGCTGGTCTCTTATTCACCATTAGCTTAGTAGCTAAAAGAGTCACTGGCTTCTACAGTACATAGACGTGGGCTCATCCAGCCTCTCATTACTCTTATTTTTGGTACCCCGCTGTGCTTTGAGAAAAAGATTTCATTGGGGGGGGGGTTATGCTATACACAACCACAAAAAATTAAAACCATCAAAGTTGAATGAGTCATGCTTGGAAGAATACAGTATGTACTAATGAAACAGGAAATATTACTAAGGGAATGGCAGTCTCTACATTTAAAAATCCACTCTCCTGAAAAGGCAGTGATCAACATACTTTGTTTTTCAGTCAGGTTTTTGAAATGGGAATTATTTATTTTGCAAAAAGCAGTGTGAACCCTGTAAGTGGTGGACGTATTTACCATCAAGCCCAGACACCACGTTATAAAGGTTCTTAATGCCAGTGTCACCAGAAATGCTACATTATGAAAAATCAGTGTTGACCTCTTAAACCTGAAAACTGCAATTTACTAAACTCAGCCGGCTGTTTTTATTTAGTAACGTTGTTTTGGGAATTTGTTAAATTCAAGTAAAATAACCAAATGTCCATTTTGTCATAATTTGCAGATTTGGCTGGTCAATGTTAAATGTTACAGCTGAGCTCTACAGTGTTACTGCACACAGCATTGGGTTTGCTTATACTAGAGTTTTAAGTTGGTCTTGAGTAGATTTTGGGACAGTTGTCATGGTTATCATTTTTCAATATCATGCTCTATATACTACAGCTGTAAAAATGAGGTGATTTTAGCCAATATTTCTCTAGCATTGACCACTGTTTTTCAATCAGCCCCCCTTTATGTTTAATTCATGCAATTTGGTGCTATATAAACACAACTGAATTGAACTGAATTAAATTTTTGTGCAGAAACACAACACACAGCACCTACCGGTGTTATATAAACCTGGCTTGCTGCTACTTTTATGTGCTGTGTTGTTTTCCAGATGGCTTATTATGTTCTGTGGATGTTCACACTAAAAATAATGACACATTTAATGAAAACAAATTTCCTGCAAACTGATTGAGACTGTTTTGAAGCATTCCTCAAATCCAAATCCATTACAGAGCAATCCAATCTGAGTGGCTTTGAACCGCAGTGGGCCTGAGGAAGATGGGGTTACATTGTTGCTGCTGCGAGTGTTATGACAGCTATTTTCAAATGTTTTTATTTTCTATGTTTTTAATGTGCCAGTGTCCTCACCATTGATTATTTGAAAGTCGTGTACTGTAGCGGACTTTTCAAGTTGTCAGTTTGTTGTAACATGCTGTGAAGCTTAAATCTACAGGTGCTAGAAATAATATGTGATGTCTATAATTGAGAGCCCTATAGCAGAAATAATACACTGACCGGAGACTATATAATAAGGTGACATTTATTTATTAAGTTTCTGTCATTTTATGGGTTAAGCTGCACTCATGTGAAAAGTAAATATACCCTCACTGCTTCCATAGGAACTAAGAGGGTAAGTAGCAGCCAGGTGCTGCTAATCAGATAGATTTGATTCATTAATTAATTAATCCCAAGGTAAATAGACTGCTGTGTAATGCTTTTCTACTCTATATGAGCACTAAAGTGCTCATATAGAGTAGAAAATAGTGCTCAAATAGAGTATTATTAGGAAAAGTTATTTAATTAATGTGTCGATTCAGAGTCAGAACTTAATTGTAGGCACCACTGTAATCCATCGAGGGAGGACAGGGTTTAGTGCAGATCTGAATGAGTCTTTTAGTCCTTGATAAGATTTAGAAACTTGTTTATTATTAGATATTTGTAACTTCTGTAAACCCAGCTGAGACCTCACCAAGCATCGCAGTGCATCTCCCGTATCCCTTCTCCTGAGATGCACTTCCGATTGCATTTCGCCTCAGGACTGCCTTTTGATTTACATCGCGAGCAGCAAACTTTGACCACTCCTAAGCAGAAAAGCAGAATTTTCGCTCGGCCATGTAGCCAGAACAGAGACTCACAGTGGCTATTGGATATGGCGCCTCAGGGAGCGAGTGAACTTCATCACCTTCTGTGAGCTGTATGGCAAATAGTGTGTTTTGACAGTTTGCCTTATGTGCACGGTGCAAAGAGCACTATGTAGTTGTCCAAGTCAGTTAGGAAGGCATTTGCTTTCACTATATACCATTCAAATGCGGTGTGAGGAATCGAGACTCAATGAATTCCTGTATTCGTGCTTCTTTCACACCATTATTGAAAGCTATTCACTTTTGAATGAAATAGCCAAAATGCCCCTTGGTGTGAAGAATAGAGGTTCTTAGATATGCTGCAGAACATTGAAAGAGCAAATCTGACTGTGGCTCTAAATTCAAAACTGATTTTCACCGGCTTTGTGCCATTTAGATTGAATGCTGAACAACTTGTCTTTGCAAGTATTTCGCTTTTTAAAGCTGCGGTAATGAATATTTTTTTATATTAAACAATAGAACAGATCGCTGTTTGTAATGCGAACAAGCTTGCTCTCACACAGAAAATTATCACCCGCTCTTCTGCTTCACTTGGTTTCATTAGGTAAAATAATTTCAGCTTATAAAGCACATTTTTTCTGTATCTATATACCAGGGCTAATTTATTATCCACAAATGGAGAAAACTTGGAACAGTGATGAAGCTTCCCAGGAGTGGCCGGCCTACTGACTGCAAGAGCGCATTGATGACTCATCCAGGAAGTCACAAAAGAACCCAGGACAGCATCTAAAGAACTGCCTGTGTTAGAGGGCCTAACAATGGGCAGCTGTTTCTATTTTCCTCAGACTGGGTGGACCAATAAATGTTAGAATTACAGTAGATGTTTTAAGTGATTAATAATCCTACTCAACAGCTGTTGTTCCTCTGTAAACACTATAACCGGTACCAACACATTCCAGAGAAAATAGTAAAATGTCAAATGCTGAGCTATCAGTTGCTCACAAAAGGTCAAAACAACACAAGAAAAAAATGTTCGGCGGTTTTACTTAAATTAATTACTCCTTTTATGACTGCAACAGTTTTTCTATGACTCAGCCAAGCATTTTCTCAATATAAAATATAATATAAAAACCCAAATGTATTAAATTTACCTTCATTTATGCCACAGAAAAGTAAAAATACTTATATCTGAGAAGAAATCAGGGCATTTTTTTGATTCATAAATAATAACTCAATAATAACTTCATCTTTTAAATTGTATTATGCCACCTGTCTCAGATTATACCCCCTTAAAATAAAAAAAAATAGAAAATACACTACAGAGATACCCTTATCTCTCATTTTAAGTCTGTAATGTTAAAAGACTTTTGTAAGAAGTACTTAAAACAAGATCACCCAAGTAAAAATAAAAAAAAGAAGCTGACTTATTGTGCTGACCTCGGGGAAAAATCTTAACCCTTTATTCACCACGTGAATTCAAAAGTGCCGCCATTCATGGATTTCCGGCAACAATTACCGTAATAACCCTGTGTTGGCTTTGAATTTCTCAGCTTTCAGAAACCGCTTGACTTTTCGGTCGCGTAATTACGGTAATTCAGACTCTGTTTGATCAGACATCTCAGCGGCGATGCGTTCGGCATTAACCAGCTGAACACGGCAAGTAAAGGGCAGGTCACACAGGGTTAACGATTCTCACCAGCATTCACAGCACTCACTCGTGTGTCTTTGAGACAGAGCTGAAGGAATGTTGGACCGACAGAAAACATCATCTGCGTGCTCACCAGATTTCCTCAGTGATTTATGCCAGTCAATCCTGTTATCCTGGACTCTGCTGCAACCACCAACACACATTGTATACATATGTTTATTTAAGGTGGATTATTTTTTGTGGAACTGATGTACAAGCACACATCTAAGAGGGAAACTGGTGAAAGGTGGTGCCTGTTATAGGCTGCTGACTTGGGTAAATTGTTGGCGATTTGTGGAAGGAGCTGGCAGACGTCCGGGATTTCATAATTCATTTGCTGTTGTCAAGTGCTTGTTCCGCTGTTCCGGCCAGACCTCCCTCGGGGCAGGGTTGGTATGTTAATGAACTCCCCGGGACTGGAAGAGTCTAGCATGGGTCATTGCTGATTACACTTCCTGGTGTTCCTCAGGGGGCAGCAGCGTCACAAAACTTGCTTTTCATTTTCTTTTCACCCATTAGAGAAGGTTGATTTCAGGCGGGATGAGCACATGCTCGGATGACTTGAGTGTTCCTCTTAGATCCTGCTGGATAAGAGATGCACAGCTGATATAAAGCTGTGTGAGATCCCATCATTAGAGGAGCCTGTTGTGAGCCCACTTATGGGGGTCGTGCATTAAAAATGCACTGTCAAGGACCCGTACTGCCTTGCAAAGTAGGACAGCAGTAACTACACTAATACTGTCATGGATTGGGTAATGTGTTGAGAGTGAAAGGATGCCGCATCGTTTGATGGAAATAAAAATGATCAACTTACAGAGAGCTGAATTCAGAGACACCCAGAAAATCAAAGTGAAGCAATGATGCAGGAGGCTAGTCCATTTGGCCAAAATTTCATTGCAGCAGCTCAAAATGATACTTAGTAGTTTGTATGGCCCGCATGTGCTTGTACTCTATACATTCCTGACAACAATTGGGCATGCTCCTAACGAGAAGATGGACGGTGTCCTGGGGGATCTCCTCCCAGATTGTGACCAGAGCATCACTCCTGGAGCTCCTGGACAGTCTGAGGTGCAACCTGGCGGCGTCGGATGTCGGATATAGGACCTGTTCAGGGTGAAACCCGTCACTCAGCTGACAGCTGGGACTGGATAAGCTGAACTGGATAAGCAGAAGGATGGATGGTTGTTAAAGATTTCAATACTGTTTTAAACAGTTACAATTTGTCATTACTTGACCAACTGCAGTATTTATTTGGACATGAATGTATTACATTATAATACATCTAATACTGCATTGTAGTATTGCATTTGTCTTAGACCCCACTAAAGTAGGTCTGCATGATTTACTGTTATCCACATTTATGTCATTTATACATATGCCGGCCCTTTCAGGCCCTCCCTGAAACCCACATTCTTCTGATTGGCTGTCGCTTTTCTACTTCCCACAAACTGAACCTGGTGCTTGTGAGAATCACCTCTTTCTCCTGCAGTCACTCCAGCAGCCTTTCTACCTTGACAAAGGGACGTCTGCACCAATACCTAGGCCTGTCACGATAACAAATTTTGCTAATCGATTAATTGTCTCAGAAATTATTGCGATTAACGATAATATTG
>JAVDPK010001941.1:319903-334951 GCA_034780415.1 Cichlasoma orientale
ACATTGAGGAGGAGGTGATTTCTGCTGGACCACTCCACAAAGCTCCTCACCAGCTCTCTGTACTCCGACTCCTGTCCGCGCTTAATACACCCAACCACTGCAGTGTCATCGGAGAACCTCTGCAGGTGGCACTGTTGTACTGGAAGTCTGAGGTGTACAAGGTAAACAGGAATGGAGATAGAACTGTCCCCTGTGGTGCCCCAGTATTACTAACCGCTTTCTTTGGTACCGGCACTAAGCATGATGTCTTCAAATTTGTGCATTTGTGCCCAAATATTTCAGCTTGTAATAACTAATTAACCACATTATAAACTCAATCAGCCAAAATTGTACTTGTAGCAAAGCTGCTACAATTGAACAATTTGGAAGTGGATGACTGAGGTAACCCCTTGAATGTGATTACGCCATTTGTGGCCCACATCAGCTGTCGCACATATTGTGTTCTCTGCCAGTTTGTATTTTAGGCTTCAACAACAATGAGCTCTAATTTTTTTCCCCCCTCTCCCATAGCAGGTTTTTGAATTCAATAAGGTTGCCAGCTTCTTCCAAAGCTGTAGTGTCTCACGCTCAGTCACCCACTGTTCATTTCACGCTGTGTGTTTTTATATAACTGAAATGAAATCAGACAAAACAAATACTTTGACTGAGGCACCGTGGCATTTAATGCACTGTAAAAGTCGTGTTTAACACTCATAGCATGATTTTCGTCGCGCTGCACTCGGGCTGCATGCGTACAGGGTGGGAGTGTGTGAGATGTTAATGCTGATACTGTGTCTGGTAATTAAACAGACAGGCTCCTTTATCTTGAGTTCTGCCAACTCTGACTCAGTCAACTCAGCTGCTCCCACAGCTACCTCGAGCCCGTGAGCTATTACACAGCGTGGTTTCTTTCACCTAAGCATCTAATTTCCTCTGACACTCACTCTGGGTATTCCCTGCTCCTACCACGTCTCCGCAATCAGACTAAAAGTCCACGAGTGCTACCTTATGCGGACACTTTTTGTGACACTGTGGGAGCTTCACCCCCATCTCTGCCCTCTCCTCAGCTCAAACTCTGATATTGATATCTCCTTCAGCCTGTACAGTCTCACACAGAAATTCTAGCCTGTCCAATAAATGGGTGTTTTGTGTGTGTGTTTTTCAGTCTCTTTGGGCTTGGGCCCCCAGTGGGGCTGCGCCACAAAAGGGGTTTTGATTCATGGCGCCTTTCAGGGAATGCGCTGCGTCTGAGAGGACCAGCTCATTTCAGGAGCAGCGATCATGGCCGATGAGCATGAGCGCGCCGCACATTAGCTTTTGTTCAGATTCCTAAAAGGTCTCTAGTAGCACAATGCAAGGAGCCACACTGGTCAGAACAGTGAACCTCCAGCTCTGGCTTTCTGTTTCTAAAAAAGAGGTTTTGAAATGTTGAAAGAGTCATTTCATTCGTATGGATCTTGAATATTCTTGTTTTCTGTTTATTATTTCACTCAGGAGCTGGCAGGAGGTATTAAAGGAGTGATTGTTGTAACAGCATATTCTGCTGCAGGTGGTTATTCTATCCTTTTTTAGTGGCCTTTCAGGCAGCATCATTAAACCAGTAACACCAGTGTGTGCACTGCTAACTATAGGAGCTGGGAAACCTGTTGCCTCTACAGTCCAAGTACTGATATTTAGAAAAATTCACATATACTGAGGAAGTAATGATTTTTCATCCATTTAAGCTGGTAAACACAGGCACTAGTATGTGAATTAGATCAAATGAAGACAGTCTGGTGATGGCGCCATCGTCATCTTGACATATCAGATCAGCTCAAAGCTACATTCGATTTTCTTTGCGTGCATTTCAGCGTGAATTTCATGCCATCAGCCAATGCAGAGCGTCTCTAAATGACGTTGCACTGTGCTGCGGCAAACTTAAGGTTTTATTTTTTTATGCCTAAGCCCTCTGCAGTGCCACCTTCCCAACAGCTATCACATGCACTGTACAGCCATTACACCACGCCACCAAAATGTGGGAATGATTTATGGAGGTAAATACTCAGCTCATCGGGGGTTTAATTACTCCGGAGCCGTTCACGTTGTTGAACTAAGAAATTCTCTTCTTTTTTTTCTCCTCCTTTGCCTTCTGTTCGAAGCGGCGGCGGGATAAAAGTTTGTAATTGATTTGTACACTTTTATCCAGAAATAACTCAGATGCCTGACGCGATATATTGTGACATTTGATTCTGAATGCGGGGCTGCAGGGTTTTCTTCAGGGTTGATTTCTTGAGTCGAAGCTCATTGCTAATAATTTTTTGTTTTAGGCTGCGATGACACGAGAAATGTCATCCTGTTAAGAGCAGCGCGGGCTGTGTTTCATTTCAGAAATGATGATAGCGTGTTGCGCGTGATGGATCCCTCGGTGTGTGTTAGTGTTTCGCGCTGCTCCTTTCAGCTCGTGCGTTGTGTATCGGTTATCCTGTTGTTGCCTGACTCTCTTAATTCTCATCTCGTCTCTCAGGCTCCCAGCTCTCTTTTGCTGCAGGTTGTTGTTGTTGCCTTTGCGGCGACTGTCTGTTCCCCTCCAAGCTCCAAGTGCTAGATAGAATTCTACTTGACATAGAGGGATGACACAGGGGGGTTATCGGACATGGAACAGGCAGCCCCTGTGCATCACTTCCCTATAGTCGACTTCCCCGCGAGGGTAATTGGCTCCTTCTTTTGCTCAACTTTGTTGTCATCTTCTTGCCGTCTGCTGACTGATGAGCACTCCCTCTATTTTACCCCTTTCTCGCTGCTTCCTTTCTGCACATCTCAGCTGTGGTGAAATTGAAAGTTTGTAGGATTAAAATTTGAAATGGTGCTGCACAACATCCTCAGCTGGTCCGCCTAGCGTTTGAATAGGCTGAAACGATGTGGGGAAATAAGGGCTCGGATTGAATGCTGGTGAAGATGATGATGTCAAAAGGAAATAGCTTCACTCTCAGCCTTTTGCATCTAAACTGGGAAATGTGAGATCTCTGTGTGGGGATGGAAATGCATTATTTGGTTTTGCTTTTAAACCCGTTGAAACGCAGCTAGTGTTCTGCCCAACCGGTGACCTTTTACCTGTACTGAATTTACTGCCAATGCTCAAAATGTGCCTATGAATTTCATTTTACCTCCACTGCTGCCCTGACATTAACATTTCTTAACATTTAACTGTGAAATTCATCAGAACTCACATTATCTCGGCTGCACAACAGTACAGTTATTTTTTTCCCTCCAACTTTCTCTCCTCTAACAACTTTTTTTTAAATTCGCAAATCTATTTGTGAATAATACTTCCATTTTGCACCTTTTGGATTGCTACCATTTATTAAAATTAACACTTAAATATAGCTGTAAATAGCAATGAGGTGGCGAGGCAGCGAGACGCGACAGTTGCTAGGAAGCAAGTTGTGAGAATAGCAAGGGAGAGGTGTTAAGGTCTGCCAGCAAGTTGTGTGGTAAAACAGAGTTTTGTTAATTACAGCGCCCCCTCTGAAGGTGCAATGACACCAAATATCTTGTGGGTCCTCGTGAAGGGGTTCAAAAGAGTGCTGTGACGTTTGCCATCAGATTCGATTCACTGTTGCGGGCAAACGCGTCTGCAAGCCAAAATAAAATGTGATAACTTGTGTGAGACTTGAAGATCACGTTTCATGAAAATCTGACAAAATATGTGAAAAAAAATTTAGTTTCACTTGATATAAAATCCAATATGGTGGCTCGAACACTTCAGTCAACATCAAAACGTTTATCAGGCTCGGGACCTCTGACGGTATCAGCTGACACATAAATGTCATTCGCATAAGCTATTATTGGTCAAAACGCATTTTTACTCATTTTGGCGCCCCCTAAAGGTCAAATGTCGCCAAAGTTCTTGCACTTCCTCCTGAAGGGGTTTTGATAGGTCAAAGCATGAGCTCAGTTCCTGTTTGGAGACTTTGCCACTGATTTGAATTGGCTCTGATTGGGCGAGCGCTTTGGAAAATCAAAAAATCTGCCCGATAACTTTTATGAGACTCTTACAAACGCACTTTTTATAACCTAGACCGAGCTGTTTGCCGCCGATGCCAAAAAAAAATAAATAAATAACATTTTAAAAAGCAAACAGTGAGCGAAAAAGAGATTTTAAACCCAGTCTGCTTCGCAAGACTGCATGTGCCGCTATCACACCGCAGTGTCCACTCTGTTACCCTTGAACCTGGAAAACATCCCTATGTTGTCGTTTCAGAAACACACAGATGGGTTGAATAAGTTTGTAGGAAAAGAGGACTTTTATACTTGAGAAACGGCAGATTAGTGCACGCAACAGAGGAAAAGTGAGTACATTTTAGCTCTGCACTCGGGATTCGGGAGTGCGATGAATCTTCAGTGTCACGTTCTGGACTGTGAGAAAATATGAGAAACTACACTAAAGTTCTGTGTTACCAACTTTGAATTGAAACTATAGGGTGAAGTCGGCGTGTGTAACGCGTGGACTTACATAATGTAGCTTGAGTTGAACGTCAACTTCACGTCTTTTTTAGCTGAATGTAATCATATTTGTATAAGAGGTAGACCTCCGGAGGTGTTCACTAACAGCTTGGTTATTAAGGCTCAGCCATAATAATTTACAGTCAGAATGAAAAAGCAGGTCAATAATAAAGCAGCTAGCCAAGTGGCCAACAGAGGAAAGGGCACTTCTGCTCCTCATCATTTATAAACTGTGTAAGTTGCCACTTGTTTAAGTTGTTCTTTGCTGTTTTTTTGAATAGGAATATTTCCAGTTTGATTTATTATTATAGCAATTCATTTTTTATATTATTCAAGGTTTTGGACTAGGAGGAGAGACGTTTCAAATAAGGAAAAAAAAAAGGTACAGCAACTTAACAACGGCTGAAAATATGCAGGCAGCTTCTGGAACTAATGTTTGAGACACTTGGCAGCCCTAAGCCAGACTCAAGGTTGTGCTATTCCAGGCTGTTCTCTTTAACTCTCACTGAGAAGAATGCAAGACTTTGATTGGGCTGCCCACACTAGTGCATTTTTTATTTTTATTTTTTTTTTGGTCAGAGCTGGAGTTTTAGTTGTATTATAGTTGTTGTTGTGTACTTTTTACCGTGGGCTAGAGTGAAACAATGAATAGAAGGTTGTGACCTTGAAAATTGCCTTCGGCTCAGATAAGCACCGAGTTTTGTTTTCTGCGCTCTCTCTGCTCTGCGAGGAGAACAAAGACCTCAAAAAGTTGTTGCTGCAATAAAGAAAAATACCAAAATCTCACGGAGAAAAAAAAACAAGTGTGCCACTTCAATAAACTGCAGAGATGGTCAAGAAAAATCTCTAAAATTCCTCGCAAAGCCAATTAAGTCTGTGTTATCACTTTTTAACAATAGCTTAGATGAATCCGAGCCGGGTAATTTATTCAGTACAGTTTTAATTGGATGTGGAACAGTCCCTCATGATTAGACTGGAGTTGGTGGAGGTCTTTTCATCTGCTCTCCAATATTCTCCAGAGCTCGATTTGAAACTCTCCGACCGTCAGAAAAGGTGAAGAGTTCCACAGCGAGGGCACGGGGAGATAAGAAGAGTTTATTCCCTAAACAGGTGGGTAATTAATTGGACAAGAGAGGTTTGTGTAATCCTGATTTCCACAGTCCAAAACAGCCAAATTCCTGAGGCTGCATGTCCGAAAGCGGAAAAGTCCTAGTAGAGACCGAGAGCCGTCAACATCTCAAAAACACATCAGCTCCTTTGCTTTCTAGCTCTTGGTCTACCTCCCTTTCCTTTCTCTGGTTCGCACTCAAATACTGCAGAGATAGAGAAAATGAGAGCGATAAAGTCATTCAAATTCAGGAAAGTTTCTCTTGGCGCTGCACATTGAATTAGTTTTTTTGAGTAATTTCTGCCTGCAAGTGGTCTTTGAATGCCGCATTAGCCGTATCTGTAAAGGAATTATAATGAATTCGTATTTAATTTGTGCAGGTTCTCGTTTTCCTTTCTGCTTCTCATTTAATTGGGGGTAAGAGCCCCGAAAGAGCAGAAAACTGCAATATGCAAAGCGTAAGGTGAGGAAGCTTCATAGTAGCAAAAAGCCATCCAGAAGTGTTGAACTAGCGCTTATTTAAAGGCTGTGAACTGTAATAACTGTGTAATAACAGTGTTTTTGGAATTTTCTATGTTCAATAGAATGGCCACTGTTAAACATTTGCATTGATCTTTAGACTACTGTGCTGAAAACAAAGCTGCCCAATAAAGTGTTCATATGTGCTCTAAACAGCCACCCTCAGTAGTAGGGAAGATCTTGTCTAGATAACTGGGATCAGCCTCCTTTTGTTTTCCCATCTTAGTATCATAGCCCTTTTTCATCTCAGCATTTTGAGCTTTTCCAGTGTTCAGAGTGCAGAACACGGTTATGATTATTAGTCTATAACACTGCTTGGGTACGTACCACAGTCCTTCAGCACGCTGTCATAAACAAAAAGGAAATGACAACACATGCAACCATGAAGTACATTACGCGATTTTATCATGATGACAAATCATGTAGGATTTCACTTGACTGAGCAAAACCACTGCAAATGTCAAACTAAAAGACAGAAATCAATCAGTATGGATTTCTCTGATGTAGCCATGTTTTCTGGATTGTCATATAAAGAACGAGAAAATGCTTCTTAAACACACAATAATGACTGAAATACACGTAAAATGAACATTGTCATGGGTGCACAAGCTAAACAAAGAGTCAAGTCAAAGTTTGCTGCATACCATTAAAAAGTAGTGCTACTGAGACACTGGGTTACACCGGGGCCAAAAGGAATCGTAAACCCCTATTTAGCCCCCACCATATCAAACTGGTCTGTCAGTTACTGTGAATAAAATTTTCTGGATAACAAAGCTGGTGAGATTTTTTCTTTCTTTCTGAAGAGTAAATATGAATGTCAGGGGGTCACGTCGGTCGTTGGGGTTCACCTTCTGGGAAGCATAAAAGTTACATGGAAATACTCAGTTTTTGCTGACTCAGCATACATGCTTTATCAAGAGTCCAGTGCTTTTTAAGTCCCTATTTTGAAAAACATTTTTCATATCACTTCAAAGTCTGAGAGTCTGCTTCCCCTGGGTAATTATAAGTTTAGTATGTTTGTAAATGTAATCTTTGTCATGGTAGGCAAAAATACAAGAAATCTTTAAATAGGCTTTCTTTATACTTCTCACTACCTTCTTAGATCATTAAACTTGTATCAGTTTTCAACCCAAGTAAACCTTCAAATAACAAGTATGCAAGAGTCTTTATATACACTAGCTGCTGTAGCTACTGCGCTCGTGTCTCAGTAAGTGTGTGTGTGTGTGTGTGTGTGTTAAATCTTCCTCGTCTCCTCCCACTCATTTCGTTATTGAGGAGCCGTGCTTGTTTTTAGACCTCGTCATGTATCAGCGGAACTCAAGTGGGATGTTATGAGAAAGTGTTCTCTCGCTAACCGGATCTCATTATTTTCAAGGTGCCCTGGTTCCCCAGTAGCAGGAAGAGCAGCATTTTTTTTTCTGCTTAGCAGGGGACAAAGGGAAGTGCCACAGTAAGGCGATTCTCTGAAACAAACTGAGGCACATTCTTTTTTTTTTTTTTTTTTTTTAATATTTAGGGATTATTTAGGTAAAGTACGTGACTATATTTGGACTGCTTTCGGTGCTAAGTGAGAAAACTGTGTGCTGTCACAATGAAATTTAGCCATACTTACAATAAAGCTGCATTTTCTAATGTTTTTTTCATAAGAGAGGAGCAAAAAACAAACAAACAAAAAAAACCCCAAAAAACAAAAAGACAAATTGAAATTCAAGCTAGACTCTGAAACACAAAGAGTGCAGCTAAGTCAGGGGGAACCTGACAGACAAAGGTTGAAAGGTTAAAAGAAGAGAAAACTGAAGTCAGAAAGGAGAAAAGGGGGGAACAAAGCAAGATGAGATCATGCGACAGTTTATTATGCAGATGAAGAAAGTCAGTGACTCCTAAACTGTCTGAGCGTTTCCTAATTCATCACTGTCACTTTCGGGGGTTGTGTGTGTGTATGTGTGTGCGTGTGTGTGTGTGTGTGCGCATATGCGTGTGTGCGTTTTAGCTACAGTGTGGCAGAGCATCTGTGTGGCGACCACCAACTCTGATTGATCACCCTTCTGCAGACTGCAGGAACACATTCCTGGTGCCTTCTACTGCACCCGCGAGTGCCTCAGAACCTTGATTAAGGCAGAGACGACACCAGAAATGAGTGCCACTAGAGGCTACCCCCTCTCAGAAACACTCCTTTCTCTTTCATTCTCTCTCTCTCTGTCCTTCCGCTCCTTAGATTAATCTATCCGCCCCCTTGTTCACCCATCTGATTTCTTTCTTTTCCACACCCCACTTCTCAAGCATGCCGTATTGGCATTTCATGGCATTCAGCTTCCTGTCTTTTACTCACCTCCTGCTTTCTTGCTTTTGTCAGGCCTTGAGTTGCTTATTTTCCCCCCCTTCTTCTGTCCTGTTAATTCTGTCCATGTGTGTTTACAAAATTAAAAGCTTCACAATCTTTATTGGATTTTGTCAGTTCTGACGAGCAGAATCATTACTGAGTTTTTGTTCCAGATGCTGTGTGTCAGGTAGACGTTTTCTCTGTGTTATGCAAATGAGAAAAGTCAAACATATTTCAGGGGCCGGAGCAAGTGGCTTCGAAGCAAATTTGAAACAGCTGGATAAGGATAAATGTAGATTTGGTGAGCTTGATTTGGTAAGACTGTATTTATATTTGGTAGCACTGCTGCCTCACAGTTACAATGCCGTCTGGAAGGCCTGGGTTCGATTCCACCTTGGCCCAGGCCTCTCTCTCACTGTGTGAGGTTGCATGTTCTCCCCATGTCTGTGTGGGTTTTCCTAGGGTTTCCTCCCACAGTCCAAAGACATGCAATTACTGGGGTTAGGTTAATTGGCTACACTAAATTGCCCATAGGTGTGAGTGTGTGTGGTTGTCTGTCTCTCTGTACAGGGTGTACCCTGCCTTGTGCCCTATGTCAGCTGGGATAGGCTCCAGCCCCCCGCGACCCTAAACAAGATAAGCGAATGGATGGATCGATGGCAGGAAAGCCACACTGAAGAAGTCTGTTGATGGTGTTAAACAGGAACCTCGGCTTGTGCTAATCAAGCCAGAGAAATAGGATGTTCTTGCATCTTTTATGAGTCGCTTAAGCGTGGTTAATAACTCCTCCATGTGCTGGTCGTGCTCATGGAGGTTTGCATTTTTCCACCTCCGTTCAGGTTTTCTGCATTCTCTTCTATGACATGAATATAGTCATTGATCCAAGGGGAGGGATTGATGGCTGGAACAAATCTGAATTTTAGAGGGGCTACATAATCAAGGGCTAATGTACACAGATTTTTAAACCAATTAACTGAATCAGTGATATTTGAGCTGATAAATCTAGCTGCTGAATTCTCATTAAAGATGTGAGAGTGAATAGTTTTCTTCTGGAAAGAAAAAAACTGGTTGGAGAACTGTGGTCAGATGGTAAATCAGACATATGGAGGGAGTTTATGGATAGGACGAGAGTAAAAACAAGGTGCAGGGCGTGCCCACCATTACGAGTGGGACATGTTGTAGTAAATTAAATGATTTTGCAATATTAAGAAATCTGGTGGCAGTACAAATTATCAATGTGTAAGGTAAAGTCACTGACTAAAATGAGCCTTTCAAATTTGAGAGCAACAGATGAAAGCAGATTTGAGAACTCGTTTAGGAATTAGGAGGGGGATTTAGGAGGTTGATGGATAACAATACAGCAGACTGTATTTTTACACACAATTATGAACGATAGTAATTTGAATGAATGAAACAAAGCAGAAGGACATCGGGGGAATTCAAGAATTACCTATTGGGTGGACAACGTTCCGCATGGGGGCAGGAATCCCCTTTTTGAGCCAAATCTCAGTGTCACAAAAAATGTAAAAGCTAGTTCATGGACTATAGGCTGGACTATTGTAAATCATTATTATCAGGTTGTTCTAAAAGCTCCCTGGAAAGGCTTCAGTTGATCCAGCACTAACTGGGACTGGAGAGACTGTATTTCTCCCATGTTAGCTTGTCTTCATTGGCTCCCAGTTAAATACAGAATTTATTTAATTTAAAATCCTTCTCCTCACATACAAATTATTGAATAATCAGGCTCTGTCATATATTAAAGACCTCATTGTGTATTATCCTAACAGAGCTTATTACAGCCTTACTTATGGCTCCTAGAGTTTAAATTTAGAATGGGAGGCAGCTGTGGAACCAGCTCCCAGTTGGGATTTGGGAGACAGACACCCTGTCTTTTTTTAAGACTAAGCTAAAGATTTTTTTTTTTTTTGACAAAGCTTATAGTTAGGGCTGGATCAGGCGACCTTGAGCCATCCCTTAGTTATGCTCCCACCCCCCATAATATATGACTGTTGTGAATTGGTTCTATATAAATTAATTAAAATTGAACTGAATTATTATGTTTTGTTTTGTGTTTGGCTAATAATAATCAGTACTTTGTATCTTGGCTTCTCTCCAGCACCCACAAATCAGCAATGTGCTTTTAGAATAGAACTATATAAAACTAGGAAGATCTAATTTGCTCGCACCAAGTCATGAATAAACATTAAAAAATAATCAAAACTGTGTCCAGCTTTTGGCTCTTTTTCCAGAAACAGTCACACGGCTGCCTTACACTTTGGAAAAGATGGCATCTGATGCAATATAACACAACATGTGATTGCCAACCAAATATGATCATTTCTATGTACATACACTCTAATGCCGCTAGAAAAAACTTTAAAATAACATTAGAAAAACTCAAATGACATTGGACAGCTTAAAAGACAACTCACTGCACAACTCTGCCATCTTAACTAACGAGGCAGGGTCAGAGAGGAAAAGCTACTGAAAGAGCATATGGGATAAGTCATTCAGTATGCTCTATGCTCCTCTGAACACAGATTGCTCGTATATAGATCGAAGGGACTATTATTCTTTCTTCAATATGACCTTCATTGTGGTCTGAACAAGAGGGGCAAGCCTAGATTTTAACTGGACATCTACTATCGCCGATATGATTAGGCGTCCCAACAGTGTGGTAGAACAAGCAGTGGTGTTTTCTGGTCAGTACCATACACTCTTAGCTTTCTCAAAAGGCTGCAGCCTCTGCTGTACCGTGGAGCACAGGCTCTTGAAATATGTTATCCATGTGATCACAAAGATACATAAAGAAGCACACCTGATTAATGGAACGGTTGTGAATAACTGCCTGTGTTCACCTGCTGCCCCGAGGTCAGCCACCGTTTCTTCACATTCAAATTGAGGTGATGATCATCAGGGGGAGTGTTATATCATTGCCTCTGTACAGTGAGTACAGCTTGGTTTTCGATACTTAGAGTCGATGCAGTTCAGAAATATTCGGGATAATAATAATATGTATCCATTTTTGCTTCACAAGAACAGCTTTACTTTAGTACTTTTTGAAATATCAGTGTTGCCTGTTGCAAAAGTGTTCCTTAGTTTTACCATTTCTAACACTTGCTCCTCTTGGTTCAGTTTAGGTGGTCATGCGTACCGAAAATATTGAGCGTCATTCAGTGGCGTGATTGACTGATAGACTGGCTGTCATATCGGGGAGTGGCGGGGCCGAGTTTCTTTGTGACAGCTGACAAAATAATACCAGTGAGGGGTCACCAAAGTCATCATGTTTCTGGTCATAGGCTTTAAGGTTAAATTCATATTGAATCTCAAAAAGCTGCAGATTTTTTTTTTTTTTTTTTTTTTTTTACATGGACAGCTGATGGAGACCTGCTCTGAGAAACACAGCAACATTTCCAGCATTCACTGAGGATCAGCTCTTTCAATGCTAAACTTAGTAATCTACTAAATGACGTGTCTTTCTCTCTCTTCTCCCTCTTCCTTTTTCCTTTTCTGTTCTCCTTCATTTTTGTCTCCGGTGGGCTACCGAGTCTGGAAGCAGCAGCTGACGGGTGTGAATTTGTCTTCCATTAAAATGCAACATTCCCCAGGAGTGCCACTGGCTTGAATCATACAGCTGCTATTACATTCCGCAGACATTACATTATTTATCTTCCCAGCTGACACCTATCACCCGTAGTGACTGCTCCGCAGCCCTGCTGACATCCCTGCTGTCACCCAACTGCCGCAACCCATTCGTCCCACATTAACATGTCTAGATCCCCCTGGGGACCCACGCACGCACTTTCCCCTCACAGTTTCACTCAGTGGGAAGAGCCTCAAAAGTTCCCCAGTCATGGCCTCCCACCGCATTTGGAGGTGGGATTTGGGTAAAGCTTTGGGAGGGTTAGAAAAGACCGTTGGTAGGAAAACTAATGATCTCCACTCCTCAATCAATCAACTCAACAAAACAATGAAAGTCAGAGTTGCTTTTTTATGTACAATTTGGGGTGTTTTTCAAAGGGGTGTATGGAAAATGCCAGCAGTGCAAGTACATTAGCTCCAGCTCTGCTGTAGCCCTTCAGTTCTGCATGGCACGGCCCGTCCTTGATCCAAAATGAATGTGCTTGCCACATAATCACACAGACACACACATACACACACACAGGTCAAGGGGCAGCGGTGTATTGTTTCTCGTCTCTCCTGTCATGGATTAATTGGATTTTTGACCCAGTTCCAGTTTGCTCCCCTCCTTCTCCTCGTGTGCCACTTGGGCACTTGTCATGAGATTGCATATAATACATGTGTGCATGTGTGCGAGAGAGAACGAGAGTCATCAAATGTGTGTCGAGGATTTAATGTGCCAGTAGCTACCTCATTTCCAGTCTGTTAGGAACCTTTGTCTCCATGCCACCCCCACCCCCCCCCCCCCCCCCTTTTGTCACTCCTTCTATAGGAGGGCAACAGCCGGCAAACAAAGCCGGAGCCCCTCCTGAACTCTGCTACACACACACTGCTCGAACACACACACACAGACACACAGTCACACACAAAATGCTGCCGCCACCACCGCTATTGTTCTCCTGGCATTTTGGGACCACGCTGGAGGGCCGTTGGTGTTAAGTTCATCTGTAGTGCGCTGCAGATGAAGAGACAAGGAATTCCCCAGAAACACGTCTCACTGTTTATTCTGTTGTTCTACCTCTGTCACCCTAAATCAAACTCCGGCTCTTTGCAATAAAAGTGATAAGAGGGCCATCTTGGGGATGACTCCTCTGCTTTTTGTACAGCTGATCATGCATTATTGAAATGTTCTTTTTTGTTTGTCCTCAGTCATTCGCCTTGGAGCGCGTGACCTTGCACCCAACACACTCTGGTCTGTTCTTTTGCAGGGCAAAATAATTTGTGTGGATATTACTTTTCTGTGGGCTTTCAGCAGAGGTTTTCATTTCTGTGTTTGCTTCTAATTACAGACCCGAGGCTACTGCTGGTTCATGGTCAGCTTTTGCAGCCCCTTTTATGGACATTGATGGCGATGATTTGTAGTCTGTTGGACGGCTCTGCTCCCACAGTTAGTGGATCTGAGGATTAAGAGTTCCCCTCATGAATGTCAAATGATAAATTTAAGAACACAGTGCGTTTTCCCTCCAATGTCGGCTGAGGTGCTTCTTATTCTGATTTATTGCTATTGATTTAAATTTCCATGCCTTTATTTGCTGGAAGCTGCACCGTTCAAACTGCACTCTCGAAAGATATGAGTTAAGTTCCCGGGAACTTTCGAATGAGCAGCAGTGAGTGTGTGCTCATCTGTGAGGGCAAACGAACTGAATGCGCTGGCTGCTTTTTGTTTGGCTCGTTTGAATCCCGCAGCGGGTCTATTGGCTGGTTTTGCGTCTTCTTGCAGCCAATTGGGTTGAAGTGTGGGAGACTTTGAATCACTCACAGGCACAGCATTGTGTGTGGCACGTTAAGCCGTTAGTCCGTTGCTTCAGTCCCAAAAGGGATTTGAAAGGATTCCTGTCAGTTAACGGTCTGCCTTTCACTGACATATTTAAAATTTAAAACACCCTCTTTTGTGTGTGTTTTGGCTTGAGATTAGGCACATGC
This sequence comes from Cichlasoma orientale, assembly GCA_034780415.1. Taxonomy (NCBI): domain Eukaryota; kingdom Metazoa; phylum Chordata; class Actinopteri; order Cichliformes; family Cichlidae; genus Cichlasoma; species Cichlasoma orientale. Next base: position 333,916 of record JAVDPK010001941.1, read on the forward strand.
ACTCATTGTTATTTTAAGAGCCTCGAGTGAATGTTGCATGCCAGCATTAGTGTGCCCCCTACTGCCAGACTGTAATATAATTAAAAAAAAAAATATATATATATATATTTATTTTATTTTTTTTATAAATGGCAGCCTGTTGAATTTTTGGGTAAGTTCACAGTGATAGGTAATTATATATATTTGAGAAAAATGTTGAACAGCCTTTTAATGGGCTTCATTGTACACACAGCGCACCTGAATGTTAGCCCATAAAAATCCCATCAAAAGATAAAATGATAAAGAACAAAATTATTACTCATTACTACCTTTCAGTTTGTACACTACTATCTTATAAGTTTGGAATTTTTTTTTTTTAGACTGGCACCAGTATGATACTATCTTATGGTTTGAAATAAAAACTTTTTTTTTCCATTGTGTAACCTACCTTGCACTTAGAGGATGGTGTAAGTCTCCTCTTTCAGATTCTACTCTGAGACGGAGCCTCTCACGTCGCAGCCCCTAGACCTGTTTCTGTTTTTTTGTGCCTCTACGCACCCTGTTAAACTCATCAAGAAAGTGATAATATGGCTGTGTGAAGCAGACACTTTCTGATGGACATGCTTTTCTCACCCTGAAGGGCCACAGCCACATCTATTAGTCATTATCAAGAAAGTAATTATGTGGGCACACTTCAAAGTAATGTATAGGCTCAGGCAGTGGTCACTTTTTTCATCCATCTATTTTTTTTTTTTTTTTTTTTAACTTAACCAATTCAGGGAGCCTATCCCAGCTGCCGGGCGAGGGCGAGAGACAGGACGCACCCTGGACAGGGCTACCACTGAAAACCATTGAAACTCACATTCACACCTATAGGCAATAACTTTGGAATGTGGGAGGATTTTGGAGTACTCGGAGAGAACCCAACAGTGCTAACCACTGCAGCACCGCGCTGGCCCTCTCAAAAAATGCAATTATTTGTTTATTTCTCACACAGCTGTCAGTGATGCAGGGGGGCTGTGGCTGCACTGTACAAGGCTCACACATCCCAGGAATG
>JAVDPK010001941.1:335051-368778 GCA_034780415.1 Cichlasoma orientale
TGTGCATTTTAGGTGATGTAAGTGAATTAGACATGGAAGCAAATATATCACACATAGTTCTTACTGCCTTATGCATCACTAAGAAAACTAGCCTCATAAATTGGAAATCAAAAAATGATATGTGCATTACTCACTATAGGAATTTACTTTTAGACCACATTATTCTGGAAAGAATGTCTGCCACCTCTAAAAACCAATTGAACTGAGTAGGACATTGAATGCTGTTTACAAATGCACTTTGTGACATGGAATCCACCAAGATATGATTTAAAGCATTATATATGTATATTTATGTTCCTACACTACATACAATCAAGAAACTTCAGACTGATTATTGAAAGGACGATTTGTACTGAATGTCTCCAAATGTGTATCATGTAACTTCACCTGGTTGGCAGTTTAGGTGGTGCTGCTTTAAAGGTTGTATCTAGGGAAGACGAGCCTTTGCGCTGACAGCGCCACTTATTGCACAGACTGTAACATGGCTGAGTGCAGTTATACTTTGCCAGATATGCACTGATACCATACATGTGAGCAACTTCAGTCAAATATTTGTATCTGTGCTCGACTTCAAAAGCTTTTATTGTGAAAAAGGGCTTTTTTCAATTTCCCTGGCATTGCTGCTGCCCCACACTTCAGCATTTTCCTGCCCGTGCTAACTGTGGCTGACAGTTTGTTTCTGGGGTCAGGGCTTCGTGGCTGGGCTGCGGAAGGGCACAGGTGCAGAGAAAGACATGCTTGGTCCTTGCAGCTTGAAGGTGATTTGAACCAGATGGTAACCTCTCTCCTCCAGATGCACTTTACCTTTCCCTATCCATTGCTGGCACACAGTAGGAGTGTAACTGATAGGGCCTTATCACAGCAGCTCTGAGTGTGGAGGTGGGTAGCGGGGGTAGGTGGGCAGTGGGACTTGCAGTGGGCTTTGATCCAGCCTGGCAGATAACCCCTCCATCGCCTCCTCTTCTACACAGATGCTGCAGCTCTGCAGTGCACCAACTGATGAAAATCTGATTTCAGGCTCAAAGTTCCCTCCCACTTCTCACTGTCCCTATCAGTGAAGGGCAAATACAGCCAGGAAAATGGCTTATCTTGAGAGGATAGGTTCAGGGAACAGAAAGCTTTGTTTGTCTTTGCCAAGCATCGAGAAATGCTGAGGACTTAAGACAGATCCGGCGGAGAACCCAATTTTATCGATTGGCATCTTCCTTCCCTTTACCTCAGGTTACTCTACCTGAGTGCTCACTCTCATGTTGCATTGTGTAACGTACCTTGCACTTAGAGGATGTTATAAGTCTCCTCTTTCCTTCCTTGACGGTTAAGGGATTTCAGATTCTACTCTGAGACGGAGCCTCTCACGTCGCAGCCCCTAGACCTGTTTCTATTTTTTTGGGCCTCTACGCACCCTGTTAGACTCATCAAGAAAGTGATAATATGGCTGTGTGAAGCAGACACTTTCTGATGGACATGCCTTTCTCACCCTTTAGGGCCACAGCCACATCTATTAGTCATTACCAAGAAAGTAATTATGTGGCGTGTCAGGGCACACATAAAAGTAATGTATAGGCTCAGGCAGTGGTCATTTTTTCAGTGCACCCTGGACAGGTCGCCAGTCTGTCGCAGGGCTAACACAGAGACACTGAAAACCATTGAAACTCACATTCACACCTATAGGTAATTTAGAATCACCAATTAACCTAACCCCACTAACTTTGGAATGTGGGAGGATTTCGGAGTACTCGGAGAGAACCCAACAGTGCTAACCACTGCAGCACCGCGTTGGCCCTCTCAAAAAATGCAATTATTTGTTTATTTCTCACACAGCTGTCAGTGATGCAGGGAGGCTGTGGCTGCACTGTACAAGGCTCACACATCCCAGGAATGGGTAGACTGAAGAACAAGTTCCCAGCTCCATTTATGTAGGGTCCCCCCATCATACCTTTCTTCATTTTATGACACATTATATAGTGGGAAATAAAAGAAGAGTATTTCAATTTGTCATGTATTGTTGGACTTTAATATATTTTGATGGGAAGTATGTTTTAACGGGTATATCGGGTAAAATATACCTTAGTTAGTGATAGTGTTACAAAACTGCACATTAGTCTTGATGTCAGAGATACAGTGTTTTAACCATAAAGTTTTAGTGTAGCTGTCACGGTTGGTGAACTCTAGGTTAAACATAATCTATATATTACACTGTTTCAGGATAAAGTATCTACAGCAAGACAGAAAATCATGCCCTTATTTGTTGACCAGAAATCCCATTTCATTTTTAACTTTTAGCTGTCCTGACTTTGGTGTTGAGAGATAACATCAGAAACAGCATGCAGCTGTTTCCAGCTCATGCACACTATCAAAGCAGGACATATAAACTGCAAAAGGGAAGGACAGAATCATGTAGAATATTAGGTATCATCCATCCTCTTATCCAATTCAGGTAATCACTGTGTTGCTGGTATGTGAATATGAATTCTGTCTTTGCAACACCCCCTCTGCACCTGCTGATGTAACACCTTTATCTAATATTACATCCACTGTATGGCCTCCACATAGCTCCCAGCAATCATCAGTGTAAGCCTTTCCATAGACTGTATATAAAATATGGCCATAACCCCATGCTGACACCAGCTGGTTTGCAGACTGTTGTTTTGAAGCCTCGAGTTTGGAATTTTGGCTGTGAAAAAAAAAAAAAAGTCTCAGTAATGCTATTACTAGAAAAAGCATTTCCAGAAGAAAATGCACTGTGAATGCTGAAAGCTGAAAGGTTGGAGCTGAAATACTTAAAAATGCCTAAATTCGCTTAAACTACATTTGCTGAAAGAGCTTAACCAGCTGAAAATGACAACAACAAAAAAAAATGAATTTGAAATGCAAAACAGCTGAAATTGTCAAGAAAGGAGCTAAATTGGACTTGATTGGCTGAAAATGAAGAAGTGAAATGAATGCAGGAGGAGGGAAACAGAGCAGGACCAAACTGAGTCTGAATTCTCAGTTTAACCAACTGCCAACTGAAAACAGCTGCCCAACGCTGCCAGGTGAACTGCAGAAGTGCTGAAATCTGTGTGTGTGTGTTTGTGAGGATATGAACATGAATGTGGCTCTGCGTATATTACAGTTAATTAAATATGCCATCAATATGACTAATAATAATCACCTCCAATAATTTACTTTGGCTCTGTAATAGGTTAATGCGATAATTTAGCCAAATTAAGGTTGTATTTTGTGTATTAAATACATTTGTTAAAGTGTAAGGTCATTTTAAATTCATCAGCCACAAGCATGAGCAGAAATCCTGAACATGAGCAGTGAAAACCACTGTTGAGCACAGGTGTAACTGATAACCCTGGTGTAGAAGCCAGGGTTCGGAACGGATCTGTGTTTTACTATTGAAACGATTAGTCGACTAATCGGATTATGAATCACATAATTATGAATTGGCACTTATTTGACTATCAGCTGTTACATTTGCATCATTTAAAAGGTTTCGGACAATTTCACACTCGCTCACTAAGTTGTTTTTTGTTTTGTTTTTTTTAACGTAATGAGTGAGTGTGAAATTGTCCCGAAGATCGGATCGTTTAGCATGCCGTGTTCTTTCACCATTAGCCGCCATAACTAAACACGCCGCTGAATGGTATTGCGCATGTCTGAAGCTCGCCAGAGAGAGACGGACAGGACGTCTCATCCCGTTAAAAAAAAAAAAAAATCACCAGTAATAAAAAACGACTATAATCGAAAATCAACTACTTTTATTGTCGATTATCGTCGACAGTGTCGACTAATTGTTGCAGCCCTATTGTCCACTACAGATAAATCTGAAAAAGTCTAAATTGTGAGATGCTTCTTTGACCCCAAGGATGTAGGAAATTAGAAAGAAAAGCAAATTTGATGACACTTATTTTTCTCGGTTTCCAGGAAGATGTGATAAATATTTTAAAATTCTCTTAGGCAGTGCCACCAAACAAAAAAGACAATATTTGTGCCTTGTTTGATTGGTGCTGTGCTTCTGGTGACTTGGCACCATATTCTCATTGCCTGTTTCTGTTTCTTGGTAGACTTTTCTTGGCTTTAATCTTGGACTTTAAGAAGGACCAAAAAAAAAAAAGGGGAAAAAAAAACACTTTGTAGACACAAAAAAATGATGTCTTCCTGTTGAATTAACATTATCTCTGTACCCGATAAGCGGCAGCGGCCCTGACTTCAGTTCAGGAGGTGAGGCGTGGAGGAAGAGGATGAGGGAGGAGAGGGAGCAGAGGTGGAGGAGGCAGATGAGGAAGAGGAGGAGAAAGAGATAATGAGAAATAGATGGTGAATTGTACAAATTAGTTTAAAAGAGTGACTTGTGATCTTTAAATTAAAACTAAAACTTACTTATAACTGACACTTTACAGCAGTTTCTTAGCTAAATTTACGTCTTTATGATGTTCAGCAGATTCCCCCCTTTCTTTTCAGGGGGTTAATAAGAGTAAGAATAACTTTATTGATCCCAGATCTGACATAGCTCATCTGCTCTTTGTATGAGAATTGGCTGTGGGTACAAATAATGTTACAGACGGCAGGACTGATAATGTTTACTGACTAGCTCTCACAGCTGTGAGTCAGCGAACGGGACTGTTAGTATAGATACTGTTGCAAATGACTATTTTATCCATCCATCCTCTTCCTCTTATCCTATTTGGGGTTGCAGGGAGGCTGGAGCCTATCCCAGCTCACATGGGGCGAGGTGCTACACCCCGTACAGGTTGCCAGCCTGTTGCAGGGCTAACACAGAGAGACAGACAGCCATTCACACTCACATCTTTGGGTGTTAACCCACTAACTTTGGACTGTGGGACGAAACCGGAGAACATGCAAACTTCACACAATCGAACCCAGACCTTCTAGAGATCATGCTATCTGTGAGGCAGCAGTGCTAACCACTGCGCCACCGTGCTGCCCCTATTTAGTCCTATATTAATTTTTAGTCTTGATTTGTATTTGAGTATCAGTTTTTTTTTTAACCACCCTGTACGGGAGCATAGATGTGTTATTTTTATTAAACTCAGTGTTGGGAGTCTGTAACCATAACTGTACAAAAGCATACAAAAGGAACTTACATTAGACACTTTTTAAAGATATTATCATATGTTTAATAATGACACCATATTGATATTGTGTCATAGTGTCAAATGCAGACATGAAAAAATAAAAGGATGAATTCAAAATTATCTTTTATTTTTTTGATACAAAAAAGTGCAAAATACACAGACATCTAGAGCAGGGGGAAGATCAAGAAGAGACTACAAATACACCGAGACCTGAATGGGAATGACCAACAGGTCAAAGTAATCATGCTGCATACAGCAACAGGTGTAAGCAACCATGCAATCGAGGGAGGACAGGCAGGAAGAAAACTAACACAGGAAATAACCCGAATAGAGCGATACAGCGTGGATACTAACACTTGACAAGAAGTAGCAGACAAGGAAATGCAAAAGGACCGAAGCACACAAGGAAGGAGACCGCGGATAATAGAGCAGAATACAAGACATCACAAAACTGAACTCTTCACTGGAGACCATAAGGTAAAAATAACAAGAGACTCAAATGATATCACAAAGTAAAGGTCATCAAAAGAAAGGGGAAAACCGCCACCAGGGTTAAAAGTTAAAAACTGAACCAAAGACTCAGTTTCACCCTCTGAGAATATTTACTTCTAATGCAATAGGATTATTTTTTATATGTTCGTTTTATTTTCTTTATTATTTTTAAACCTCAAAAAGTTTGTAGTGAGGAAAAACTTGTTGAAACCCATTTTAATATACTATAGTTTGAGATTGAGATTTATATATATATATATATATATATATATATATATAATTTATTTATTTATGTAAATTCATTTTTTCTCTTGAGAATGCTTTCTTTAAAGATAGGCAGATGTGAAACGTAAAAGTGAGGTCAGAGGTCAAAGGTGACATGATATTTGAAATCTTATACAGTACTTTGTATATGTTGACAATAGCACACTTGTATGAATCATAGTTTCTAAGTTATGAGGCCCTTTGTCAGTTTTGGACCAGTAAGTCATTAAGTTGACCTTGAAGACCTCGGGGGATGTGAGCCAAGTTTGAATGGCTTGTTAACACGACCCCGCTCTGCACCCCTACAAAGTTTTGTCAGAATGCATTTGAAACTTCTTGAGCTGTTGTGTTTACAGACAGAATGACACGGGGGTCTCCAAATGCTACGAAAAATAACCATGACCTCCTTAGCGTAGGCAATGGCAAAGAGGTCAAACAGGACATTGGACATTATCCTAGCGATAAACAGAAACTATAAAATGTTTAAACTAAGTGCTGAATTTATTGTTCTCACTGAGTAGGACACTGAATACAAATGCACTTTGTAACACTGAATCCATCGAAACAGGATTTAAAGCATTATATACATTTAGGTTCCTACACTACATGTGGTCAATTAGTAAAAGGAGGACTTGTACTGAATGTCTCCAAACACATGTCTGAAATAGTACCCCCATCCCTCGCAGTGTGAGGCAGTATTGTTCCTGTGCATCATGTGACTTCACGTGGTTGGCGCCGCTTTAAAGGTTGTAGCTAGAGGAGACGAGCCTTCGCGCAGAGAACGCCACTCATTGCACAGACTGTAACACGACTGAGTGCAGTCTTACTTTGCCAGATGTGCACTGATACCGCACATGTCTGTGGCTATTTTTAGCTAAGTATACAGCAAACACCTCCGCCTGTGGTGCAGTGGGTATGCATCTTATATCTGCGCACACGCATTGCAACGCCACTGCTCTCGAGTATTTCACAGGGAAAAAGTGGAGGTATGAGGAAAAACAAAGAAGAGAAGGACATTTGTGTAATCTTGTATTTATTGTGCATGTTGTCTGAAACCGCACTTCTTTTAGTCTCTGCATAAGATTTGCTCTACGTGAACTTTGCCTTCAGTGTTATCGTCACAGAAACTTATTCTCAGGTTGACGATCATTGGAAGAGAAAAGGCACGATTCCACATATTACGCTGGCTGCTGTCTTGTCAAACACCATGCATGCTGATGAATGTTCTCAGCGAGCATGCATCCTTCCAGTCAGGAGGAGGACTCGCCTCACGGGAGAGCTCCCTGCTGCCGAATCTGTTAGTCCACCATTTCCCTGCTCCGAGTCCTGATCCTGTAGAACAAGCGAGAGACGGGGCCTGGGAAATGACATGCTCTGTTTAGTAAATGGCCAGAGAAACCTAGAAGAAATAGGGCAGAGAGAGCGAGGAATACTGGCACGGGGAGAAGAGCAGAACCGCAGCAGCTTCCCCCAAAGGCCTTCAGTGTGCCGAGATGAAACAAACAGTAGATCACAGGAGTTAGATGAAGAGGCTCGGGGCGGGTGGGATATATCAAGATGCAGCAGAGGGGTGGAGAGCTGGTAGTTGTATATGAGAAAGGATAGGCAGCCCACATGTTGTTGCTGGGCGGCTGCTAATGCACTATTGATTTCTGCCACTGAGAAGATTCCCCTGCATCGCAAGTCCACTTCCATTAACTCATGTCACTGTCAGATGTCCTGAACTCTGGCTGACTTAGGACCGATGTTTAGGGTTGAGTTTAGGATCAGGATTTATTCTTCCAGGAAACATTAAATCTATGCTGCCAGCGACTGCAAGAACTAAGCACCTCTCTTAGGGAGGATGCGCTGAAGTGTGGGTGGCCAACAAGCTTGTCTGCTCGAGAAGTTGGCACCAACTTGTCTTTTTTTTTTGTGGTCATCGGCCTCAGACTTCCACGACCTCCCGCCGAAACAATCCTGCGATTGCATTTTGCGAACAATGCTTGAGCCGCGCGAGTATAAGATGAGCAAAATCTTGATTACAGCTTTTCATATTTAAATTTTGAGTACACATTTTCTTTTGAGGCTGAAGATATAATTGCCTCGGAAAGAAGTGCCTGGAAAATGATGACTGATTTGTTCTTTCTTCACTTGAAAAATTGATGCGGCTGCTGTATGTCACGCCAATTTATTTTTATTTCCGAAGCACCGCCCTCGCCCGACGCTGCTGTAACATCTTTAGAAGCTCTGCTACACGCGGCACCTTTTTTCGGGTAATGTGGTAAAGTTAAGAGCTGCAGTGCGTGTGTGAAAATGGGTTTTTAATGCTTACTGATTATGGCACAATGGGACAGGTCTGACTGGCTGGTTTAGAGTGGAATTCATATGAATATTCTTTTTTTGGACTATTTACAGTCTAACAGTATTTTCTCCTCTCAGACTTTAATCGAATCTTGCTTATAGATGAACTGGAGTTTATCACAACCTTTGTGTACATATCTGTTCCGGTATGGGAATACTGTGCTAACCAGAATCATTACTGCGATCTCCAAATACCACAATTAACACAAGTGCTCAGACAGTCGCATAGAAGTAACAATATAACCGGGAAGATCAAGTGTTGGGAACTGGCTCTGTGCTCCGTGATGGATGTTTACAGCAGACAGTTTGGGCAATAAACTGGGTGGGGTGTTTACAGCTTGGCTCGGAGTGCTTGCATTTGTCTTTGATGGCCCATTGGACTTATTTCTGAGTGATGTTGCTGTTTTTCTACATTATATTTTGAGCTGAGTTTGAGCTGGGTGTAAAATCGTGACCGACACAGCAAAAATGGAAGAAGCATTTAGATCAACACTGTTTTTTTGTTTCTTCTTCAAATCCTAGTTACTCTTCTGTTGCTCCATTCCACCTTTAATACAGACGTCAGGGAAATATATTGTTTGGGACCACTGACATGGACCTTGTCTAGAAACAGTAGCAGCTATTGTTGAAAATTTGAAATATTTTTCCATGGAAAAGCCCTGCTACAGGTTGCATTCAAAGAAAAGTTTTTAAGATTATTTCTGACACATCAGATTAGCAGGTCACCTACTAATCGGAAGGTTGGTGGTTCGATTCCGGGCTGCGTGCCATCAGAGACTCTGTAGCTTCCGCCTGCATTGCTTCATGGGTATTTGTTTGTTTGTCTTCGTAGCTTTCTGACTCCCAATTTTGCTGTTGTGCTTCACTCTCACAGCATCATTTTCAGCCACAGCAGGCAGCTGTTTTCAGAGGAAAAATATCTCTTGAATCCTTCTATGCGCTCCATGCTGAGCGGCAAAATGGCAGACAGACACGGTTAGCGATTAGCTGGTGAGCATTTAGCAGCTAAAAGAGCCAGCTATTTTCTTCAAGAGATAGAAGGGGAGGGGGGGGGACATAGCTAAACAGCACATTTGACACAGTATGGGGTGCTAATCAGTGCGTCTTGGACGTGTCAGTGTAGAAACACAGTAATGACTCTGTTGTTGTCTGACTGGCTCTCGAGTCTCACCTGTAGAATTCATTAGGTGGAGCTGTCGGCCGCGCTCGCAGTCGTATTGTTTGCAGGGCGTTTAGGCTCTGCCAGTATTGCATTCATGACCAGCTGCTGTTGGCTTGCAGGTTTCCCATTTGTACGCTGCAAGCACTGTGTCGCTCTGTAAATGGGAAAATCTGCATTGCCTTTTGCCCCGAGTAAACCAGCCCCGGCTCCTCTGACCCCTGCAGCCGAGCAGATCGCACGTTGCAGCCAGAGATACAAAGGGCAGCAAACGGCGAGACCGATCTGCGCCCTCTTAATCATCTACACTGGCCGCACTTCACTCCTCTTGGGTGTGCGATATCATGTGAGGTGACTGAAAAGAAGAAAAAAAATAAAAGGCAGAAAGCAAGTGGAGATCTGAAAGTCCAGATTTAGAGTCCAAATTGGAAATCTGGGATGACCTTCTGCAGATGCCCTGAAGGGGGGGAGGGAGGGGGGTCAGGGAAAATCATCTAGCTCGCTCTCGTAGATCACACGGTCACCGTCAGCATCACTAGAAAGCAGACTATTAACCGGCGTTCACCGCCAGTCAAAGCGGAGGCACCAGGAGGCAGAAAATGTTAGAGAAGAATTTGATTAAAATGCAGCACATTTTGCTCGGAATTTTTCAAGAAATGATGGTGTTGTCATTGCGTAGAATAGGCCTGCCTGAGCTGTACAAAGAGTTATTGATGGCAGCAGAGGGATGCTAACCAAAAACGACAGAGACAAACATAAAGATAAAAGCCCCCGCTATCGCTCCCTCTTTTCCCACCGCACTCTCTCGCCCCGTCCCTTCCACTCTCGGCTCCTCTCGTGTTTTTCTTAGTGTAAGTGTGATAAAAGCGGCCAGACCTATGACTCAGGTTTCCACCCCACATTCTGATATGAATTCAGGGAACCGAGGCCGTCCCCCTAATCTCTTAATGCATGTTCCCTTGCCCTTGGCAGGGTCATGGGAGAAATAGATGGAGCCTTATCAGCTTCTATGGATTTATGGAGAATTTCTCTGTATTGGGTGTTTCATTTTTTTTTTTTTACCCTAGCTTGTGTGTGCTTATACAATATGTGTCTCTATGTGGCTGTCTGTGTCCTCAAGGATGTTGACTAAGGTTATCTGAGATCGTAATATCTTCATGAATTTTATCAAATTTCTAATTACTACATCAATCACGCTGACCTAGCCCATCGAGCTAAATCGAAAAGAGGCGCTGGGAGTGTTTTTGACAAATTTGTGCTAGCGTGCTACCCTTCAGGAGCTTGCTTCTCTGACTTGTGATACTTTATAAAGGCAGAATTTCAGGACCGGTTCCTATATAGTGCTATTCTTCTCTATATAAGGACTTTATACACCCATTCACACAAGCACTTTTTTTTCTACCTCTAACATTCACATACAATTACACTCCGATGAACTTATCAGGAGCAACTCGGGGTTCAGTATCTTGCCTTTGGCGCTTTGGCACGCAGACCGGAGCAGCCTGGGATCAAACCACCAACCCTCCGATTAGTAGATGACCCGCTCTAACTCCTGAGCTACAGACACGCGCAAATAATATTCATCTGAAAAGCGAATTATGGTCTCCTTCACTTGCATCAACATTTCTTTGGCTCCAATGAACAGTTACAAAATGTAAATTCAATGCTTGAAATCAGCTCCAGATATTTTATCTGCCTAATTAGTCCTGGAGTAACAAGGGAGCAGGTCTCACTTCACCTTAAACCTGCTTGTTAGTATAAAAACTGCCATAAAACAGATAATGCAATACTTTTGTTAAACTACTTAAAGTCTGCATTTCAATCACATAGTGATTGTTTGAATTAAAATCCATCGTGTTGGGGTACAGAGGCAAAATTACACACAAAAACCTTCCCCCAAAAACTGTTGGACCTAATTGTATGTTTATACAGGTTGGAGGACTTATTGTGTCCTTCACTCATTTAACCACCAGATGGCTTCAGCACAATCAATTGACGGCTGGAGCTTCAGTAACAGACACTGTAGATGCTGCGTCTCTTTTTGGTGCACTAAGTGAGATGAGTTGTTTGCAGATATTTGCTCAAATTGAGAAACAGAGCGTTGCTTGTCGCTGCTTCCTGTGTAATTTTCCTGCATCGCCAGCTCCCACACTTCCCAGTGAAATCCCATCATAAGGACAGTTGGAGACTTGCCCTCCAACAACAAGGGCCTTCAGCTCTCGTAGCTGAAGAAAAAGCAATTTAGCCGAAGAGCCCCGCGTGGAGAACTCGCACATCAAAGCGGCGGCGGGGGCGGCGGGGGCTTAGCCAGAGCCTGCCCAGCCCGCAAACAGGTGAAGAAGAGAAAAATATCAGTGCCGTCCACGAATGCAGCGAGTTCTCAAAGGACAGCAGCAGCTTGTTATCCCGGGATATTTCTGGCAGTTTGACGTCTCATCCACGCTCGTGGGGCAGAGAAGATGGAGCAGAGGGAGGGAATGTACATCGGTCGGGAGGGCTTTGTGACATGTATGTGAAAGCTCACAGATATCCATGCGTCTGACTCACCCTTTGACCTGTTTCATTTCTATATCTGTTGAAGGAAAGGAGCTGCTATAGGGAATTAAAAGCCTCTGACTGAGCAGGCCGCGCACACTCAAGACTTCACATTAAATCAGACTCCTGGTAATTTGATTTTGAATTCCAAATGATGGCACTGTATCACGGGTGAGACATGGAAAATTACTTGATAACACAAACTACACTTAGCATAATTGAGTTCATTTCACATTTGCCTTTGCCTAAATAAATAGCTGCACTCAGTGGAAGATTTCTTCTTTCGGAGCGCATTAAAGTGGAGAAAGATTGTCTCTACTTTATCAACACGCTACATTCTAAAGTCTGAAATAACACCAAGCGTGCTCTGGAAAATGTCTCATTTCTGATGAAAATGAGTCCACGCGTGACCTGCTAATGAAACGGCTTTGTTCATATTTTTCTCTGATGCTCGGTTTCTGCTTTTACTTGGAAACAGAAAACAGATGGTGAATCTTATTGGGGATAAATGAACCAACTTGCTATTTCTTCTTGACCATGTGGATTTGGGGGAAAGAAGAAGTAGATTGGAGTAAACAAAACAAAAGGTGGTGGTGGGGGGGGGGGCAGGAAGAAGAAATAATGAGAAGAAGAAGGTAAGATGGCAAGAGTGTATCAGAACTGGTGGAAAAGTTGATAGAAGAAGCTCCCTCTTTATCCTGGGAAGCTCGGGGTGACCAGGCTCCAGGTCTGCTTTTGAGGCTGCACACTGTGTGATTGTGTATTTGAGAGAGGAGTGTGTGCTGATATCTGTCCTGCACGCCAGCGTGCAAATATTAAAGCCATCTCTCCAGTTTAAGCATTCCCTTGGTTGCCATTATGGCCTAATAACCATGTCAGCATGATTAATGGCAGGAGGCAGGCCTCCGATTGCACTCCCCCTAAACTATAGTACCTAGGCAACTACGCTACCCATGCGCTTGTCCTCCCCAGCCATGTCAACTAGCATCGCCCACCACAGGGTGCTATATGTGAAGGTTATTCGTTCAATTAGGATGTGTTCACCCTCCTGTGGGCGACATCAAAGAGTCCATCAGATGTTGATGATGACTGGGAGATTAGAAGTTAGACAGGGAAGCCACTGTGAGCAGTCCAAGGTAATAAAGAGATATTCTTACTGCTGCTTAGTGTGTGTCTGTCTTCTTGTGTTTATCTTCTTGTCTTTTCGATGTTTCTTTAATGAAACACCCCTTTTCAAAGCATCTTACACCTTTAAGCTAATGCCCTGACGTTCTTTTCTTCAGATCTGCGCTCACAGAGAGGCACGTTTCTCTGTAAATGTTATAAGCACGTGCAAGGCTGTTATAGTTAGGGCTGGATCAGGTGAACCTGAGCCCTCCCTCAGTTACGCTGAAATCGGCCTACGTTGCTGGTGACTTCCCATGATGCAGTGTGTTTCTTCTCCACTCACCTCTTTACACTCTCTCTGTGTTTATACACCACTCTGCATTTCTTTATTAGATTTCTGTCAATGAAAATTTCAATCTCAAAGCAATTTGGCTTCGGATTGAAGAAGAATCTGAGTTTATTGTCATCAGTTGACCAATTTCAAAGTAAAAATTTGACTATTTCTATATTGACGTAAGAGTTCGGAGTGGTTAAAATACGTTGGCTGTAGCAGTAATATTATTCAGATGCCGTGTAACAGTATTTTCTCCTCTCAGACTTTAATCGAATCTTGCTTATAGATGAACTGGAGTTTATCACAACCTTTGTGTACATATCTGTTCCGGTATGGGAATACTGTGCTAACCAGAATCATTACTGCGATCTCCAAATACCACAATTAACACAAGTGCTCAGACAGTCGCATAGAAGTAACAATATAACCGGGAAGATCAAGTGTTGGGAACTGGCTCTGTGCTCCGTGATGGATGTTTACAGCAGACAGTTTGGGCAATAAACTGGGTGGGGTGTTTACAGCTTGGCTCGGAGTGCTTGCATTTGTCTTTGATGGCCCATTGGACTTATTTCTGAGTGATGTTGCTGTTTTTCTACATTATATTTTGAGCTGAGTTTGAGCTGGGTGTAAAATCGTGACCGACACAGCAAAAATGGAAGAAGCATTTAGATCAACACTGTTTTTTTGTTTCTTCTTCAAATCCTAGTTACTCTTCTGTTGCTCCATTCCACCTTTAATACAGACGTCAGGGAAATATATTGTTTGGGACCACTGACATGGACCTTGTCTAGAAACAGTAGCAGCTATTGTTGAAAATTTGAAATATTTTTCCATGGAAAAGCCCTGCTACAGGTTGCATTCAAAGAAAAGTTTTTAAGATTATTTCTGACACATCAGATTAGCAGGTCACCTACTAATCGGAAGGTTGGTGGTTCGATTCCGGGCTGCGTGCCATCAGAGACTCTGTAGCTTCCGCCTGCATTGCTTCATGGGTATTTGTTTGTTTGTCTTCGTAGCTTTCTGACTCCCAAT
The DNA here is from genome assembly GCA_034780415.1 of Cichlasoma orientale. NCBI lineage: Eukaryota > Metazoa > Chordata > Actinopteri > Cichliformes > Cichlidae > Cichlasoma > Cichlasoma orientale. The sequence goes on from JAVDPK010001941.1 coordinate 349,405, forward strand.
TTTGCTGTTGTGCTTCACTCTCACAGCATCATTTTCAGCCACAGCAGGCAGCTGTTTTCAGAGGAAAAATATCTCTTGAATCCTTCTATGCGCTCCATGCTGAGCGGCAAAATGGCAGACAGACACGGTTAGCGATTAGCTGGTGAGCATTTAGCAGCTAAAAGAGCCAGCTATTTTCTTCAAGAGATAGAAGGGGAGGGGGGGGGACATAGCTAAACAGCACATTTGACACAGTATGGGGTGCTAATCAGTGCGTCTTGGACGTGTCAGTGTAGAAACACAGTAATGACTCTGTTGTTGTCTGACTGGCTCTCGAGTCTCACCTGTAGAATTCATTAGGTGGAGCTGTCGGCCGCGCTCGCAGTCGTATTGTTTGCAGGGCGTTTAGGCTCTGCCAGTATTGCATTCATGACCAGCTGCTGTTGGCTTGCAGGTTTCCCATTTGTACGCTGCAAGCACTGTGTCGCTCTGTAAATGGGAAAATCTGCATTGCCTTTTGCCCCGAGTAAACCAGCCCCGGCTCCTCTGACCCCTGCAGCCGAGCAGATCGCACGTTGCAGCCAGAGATACAAAGGGCAGCAAACGGCGAGACCGATCTGCGCCCTCTTAATCATCTACACTGGCCGCACTTCACTCCTCTTGGGTGTGCGATATCATGTGAGGTGACTGAAAAGAAGAAAAAAAATAAAAGGCAGAAAGCAAGTGGAGATCTGAAAGTCCAGATTTAGAGTCCAAATTGGAAATCTGGGATGACCTTCTGCAGATGCCCTGAAGGGGGGGAGGGAGGGGGGTCAGGGAAAATCATCTAGCTCGCTCTCGTAGATCACACGGTCACCGTCAGCATCACTAGAAAGCAGACTATTAACCGGCGTTCACCGCCAGTCAAAGCGGAGGCACCAGGAGGCAGAAAATGTTAGAGAAGAATTTGATTAAAATGCAGCACATTTTGCTCGGAATTTTTCAAGAAATGATGGTGTTGTCATTGCGTAGAATAGGCCTGCCTGAGCTGTACAAAGAGTTATTGATGGCAGCAGAGGGATGCTAACCAAAAACGACAGAGACAAACATAAAGATAAAAGCCCCCGCTATCGCTCCCTCTTTTCCCACCGCACTCTCTCGCCCCGTCCCTTCCACTCTCGGCTCCTCTCGTGTTTTTCTTAGTGTAAGTGTGATAAAAGCGGCCAGACCTATGACTCAGGTTTCCACCCCACATTCTGATATGAATTCAGGGAACCGAGGCCGTCCCCCTAATCTCTTAATGCATGTTCCCTTGCCCTTGGCAGGGTCATGGGAGAAATAGATGGAGCCTTATCAGCTTCTATGGATTTATGGAGAATTTCTCTGTATTGGGTGTTTCATTTTTTTTTTTTTACCCTAGCTTGTGTGTGCTTATACAATATGTGTCTCTATGTGGCTGTCTGTGTCCTCAAGGATGTTGACTAAGGTTATCTGAGATCGTAATATCTTCATGAATTTTATCAAATTTCTAATTACTACATCAATCACGCTGACCTAGCCCATCGAGCTAAATCGAAAAGAGGCGCTGGGAGTGTTTTTGACAAATTTGTGCTAGCGTGCTACCCTTCAGGAGCTTGCTTCTCTGACTTGTGATACTTTATAAAGGCAGAATTTCAGGACCGGTTCCTATATAGTGCTATTCTTCTCTATATAAGGACTTTATACACCCATTCACACAAGCACTTTTTTTTCTACCTCTAACATTCACATACAATTACACTCCGATGAACTTATCAGGAGCAACTCGGGGTTCAGTATCTTGCCTTTGGCGCTTTGGCACGCAGACCGGAGCAGCCTGGGATCAAACCACCAACCCTCCGATTAGTAGATGACCCGCTCTAACTCCTGAGCTACAGACACGCGCAAATAATATTCATCTGAAAAGCGAATTATGGTCTCCTTCACTTGCATCAACATTTCTTTGGCTCCAATGAACAGTTACAAAATGTAAATTCAATGCTTGAAATCAGCTCCAGATATTTTATCTGCCTAATTAGTCCTGGAGTAACAAGGGAGCAGGTCTCACTTCACCTTAAACCTGCTTGTTAGTATAAAAACTGCCATAAAACAGATAATGCAATACTTTTGTTAAACTACTTAAAGTCTGCATTTCAATCACATAGTGATTGTTTGAATTAAAATCCATCGTGTTGGGGTACAGAGGCAAAATTACACACAAAAACCTTCCCCCAAAAACTGTTGGACCTAATTGTATGTTTATACAGGTTGGAGGACTTATTGTGTCCTTCACTCATTTAACCACCAGATGGCTTCAGCACAATCAATTGACGGCTGGAGCTTCAGTAACAGACACTGTAGATGCTGCGTCTCTTTTTGGTGCACTAAGTGAGATGAGTTGTTTGCAGATATTTGCTCAAATTGAGAAACAGAGCGTTGCTTGTCGCTGCTTCCTGTGTAATTTTCCTGCATCGCCAGCTCCCACACTTCCCAGTGAAATCCCATCATAAGGACAGTTGGAGACTTGCCCTCCAACAACAAGGGCCTTCAGCTCTCGTAGCTGAAGAAAAAGCAATTTAGCCGAAGAGCCCCGCGTGGAGAACTCGCACATCAAAGCGGCGGCGGGGGCGGCGGGGGCTTAGCCAGAGCCTGCCCAGCCCGCAAACAGGTGAAGAAGAGAAAAATATCAGTGCCGTCCACGAATGCAGCGAGTTCTCAAAGGACAGCAGCAGCTTGTTATCCCGGGATATTTCTGGCAGTTTGACGTCTCATCCACGCTCGTGGGGCAGAGAAGATGGAGCAGAGGGAGGGAATGTACATCGGTCGGGAGGGCTTTGTGACATGTATGTGAAAGCTCACAGATATCCATGCGTCTGACTCACCCTTTGACCTGTTTCATTTCTATATCTGTTGAAGGAAAGGAGCTGCTATAGGGAATTAAAAGCCTCTGACTGAGCAGGCCGCGCACACTCAAGACTTCACATTAAATCAGACTCCTGGTAATTTGATTTTGAATTCCAAATGATGGCACTGTATCACGGGTGAGACATGGAAAATTACTTGATAACACAAACTACACTTAGCATAATTGAGTTCATTTCACATTTGCCTTTGCCTAAATAAATAGCTGCACTCAGTGGAAGATTTCTTCTTTCGGAGCGCATTAAAGTGGAGAAAGATTGTCTCTACTTTATCAACACGCTACATTCTAAAGTCTGAAATAACACCAAGCGTGCTCTGGAAAATGTCTCATTTCTGATGAAAATGAGTCCACGCGTGACCTGCTAATGAAACGGCTTTGTTCATATTTTTCTCTGATGCTCGGTTTCTGCTTTTACTTGGAAACAGAAAACAGATGGTGAATCTTATTGGGGATAAATGAACCAACTTGCTATTTCTTCTTGACCATGTGGATTTGGGGGAAAGAAGAAGTAGATTGGAGTAAACAAAACAAAAGGTGGTGGTGGGGGGGGGGGCAGGAAGAAGAAATAATGAGAAGAAGAAGGTAAGATGGCAAGAGTGTATCAGAACTGGTGGAAAAGTTGATAGAAGAAGCTCCCTCTTTATCCTGGGAAGCTCGGGGTGACCAGGCTCCAGGTCTGCTTTTGAGGCTGCACACTGTGTGATTGTGTATTTGAGAGAGGAGTGTGTGCTGATATCTGTCCTGCACGCCAGCGTGCAAATATTAAAGCCATCTCTCCAGTTTAAGCATTCCCTTGGTTGCCATTATGGCCTAATAACCATGTCAGCATGATTAATGGCAGGAGGCAGGCCTCCGATTGCACTCCCCCTAAACTATAGTACCTAGGCAACTACGCTACCCATGCGCTTGTCCTCCCCAGCCATGTCAACTAGCATCGCCCACCACAGGGTGCTATATGTGAAGGTTATTCGTTCAATTAGGATGTGTTCACCCTCCTGTGGGCGACATCAAAGAGTCCATCAGATGTTGATGATGACTGGGAGATTAGAAGTTAGACAGGGAAGCCACTGTGAGCAGTCCAAGGTAATAAAGAGATATTCTTACTGCTGCTTAGTGTGTGTCTGTCTTCTTGTGTTTATCTTCTTGTCTTTTCGATGTTTCTTTAATGAAACACCCCTTTTCAAAGCATCTTACACCTTTAAGCTAATGCCCTGACGTTCTTTTCTTCAGATCTGCGCTCACAGAGAGGCACGTTTCTCTGTAAATGTTATAAGCACGTGCAAGGCTGTTATAGTTAGGGCTGGATCAGGTGAACCTGAGCCCTCCCTCAGTTACGCTGAAATCGGCCTACGTTGCTGGTGACTTCCCATGATGCAGTGTGTTTCTTCTCCACTCACCTCTTTACACTCTCTCTGTGTTTATACACCACTCTGCATTTCTTTATTAGATTTCTGTCAATGAAAATTTCAATCTCAAAGCAATTTGGCTTCGGATTGAAGAAGAATCTGAGTTTATTGTCATCAGTTGACCAATTTCAAAGTAAAAATTTGACTATTTCTATATTGACGTAAGAGTTCGGAGTGGTTAAAATACGTTGGCTGTAGCAGTAATATTATTCAGATGCCGTGTTGAAATGTTGCTGGCTTTGGAATGCTAAATAGGCACCTACTTGAGGCAGAATCCCAAGGTTAAAAAAAAATAAAAATAAAAAATCATATTTCCCATTCCATTTTTTCCACTTTAAACTGACTTCATATTGTTTTGAAGGCCACAGTCAAAGGCAAACCTCCCTCTTTATTTCCCCACTTGTCTGGTGTGCTGCCGGGATGAGAGAGCCAGCAGTGACTGTGAACTTCATCCCAAAATGAAAGTCCAGTCGGACATCCAGTGTGCCCTTTTGAACACACCGGATCTGAGGCAGCGCTGCAAAACTGATGGCTCCGTGAAAGCAGGTAGCAGAGACGGACCAAATACAGACAAACAGCCAGCGAGGATCTCACAGATATTCTGAGTAACAACCTTGAACCTGTCAACTTTGGCTCTCAGACTCTTTTTCGGTGGTTTTAAAAATAATAAAAAGGCAGACATTCTTCAGCAGCTCAAAACTAACATATCTGTCTTTGACATATCTATCCTTGGCTAAGGTGTTACAGGTGAAGCCTAAAGAGGTGGATCTTGTTATCTTTTTTATATTTCAGGTTATTCGGCTCCATCTGGCAGGTGAAAATGCTGAAATGGCTGCTCTTTGTGAAGTGGATGTAGGTGTAGCTGCTGCTTGTTTAGAAGAAGAATCTGCTTGGCAGGGTCATTTAGTTTTAAACTCTGAAACTCTAAACTTTCAAACTTCTCGCTTTCTGTCCAAGTGCTCTCAGTAAAGCTGCCTGTGAGACTCTGCCATTACTGGCAGATGTGATACTAACAAAAGTTTAAAGGAAATTGTCTTTTGTCTTATTGTCTAATCTGTGCTTATTTTCCATTTTTTATACCAGGGTCCTTCATGATGGTGAATTCCTCGCAGCATTACGGTGGCCAGCGGGCTCAGCTCCTCCTGCTCCCGCTCAGCGAGAACGACACTCACTGCATCCAGTTCAGCTACTTCCTATACAGCCGTGATGGCCACAGTCCCGGGGACCTGCAAGTCTATGTCCGGGTAAACGCGGGCCCCAAGGGCAGTGCAGTTTGGAATATCTCAGGCTCCCAGGGTCGCCAGTGGCACCAGGTGGAGCTCGCTGTGAGCACTTTCTGGCCCAGTGAATACCAGGTGAGAGCCTTTAGACAAACACATGAGGACAACACCAACCCTGAGGTTGTAGTAGTTTTTATATATACACATGAGCCAAAGACTAATTACGGCTCACAGATGAGGTAACTTATGCTTGGGTATCGTATAGAGGTACATGTACACTATACTGCCAAAAGTATAATGTTTGTAGAAGCAGTCTGCATGCCTAGGTGCTTGGTTTATACACATGTGCACATGGAAGTGATGGTTTGGGTGGGTGAGTGAATACTTTTGACAATATATTGTATATAAGATGGTAGCTAATCAGAAATTTCTAGTAGTCAATGTGTACGATGTGAGAAAATGGGCAGGCGTAAAGACAAGGAATGACCCTACCCACTAATTTCTTTCTAATTTCAAACACACACCTCTTCAGGATGGCAGCTGACTGTGAGTGGTCATATACTTAGTCCCTGTCTTCAAAGCAACCATTTGAAAGGCAATGAGACATTCATTGCTCACGGTTGCAATAATTTTGGGCATGCCCTGGTCTCCAACCCTGTGGTTTTCCCCGTGACTGTAGCATAAGATCACTGCAAAACACTCATAATCTTAGAAGTAAGAAAAAGCAGGTCATCATATTGATTTGGCCTATTAATATATAGAAGGTGTGATTATTTTGTCACCACTTGAATGGTTTTCAGCACTCCTGTTATTTTCAGTGGTTCCATTACTTCCCTTTGCACTTGTGATCGCCTCCATTTGGTCCAACAGCAAATCTTTCACATTTGATTTTTCGGAAGTGCAAAAAAATTGCAGTGAGACAAATCTGGCAAGCGGTCCGAGTGGTGAGGAAAGATTGTGCTTGTGTGGCCAGAAATCTCTTGTGTTTTCTGCGTCAGCACAAGATGACACACTGAAAATCAGAATCAAAAATACTTTATTGATCCCAGAGGGAAATTTCTGTTGTTACAGCTGCAACTGTTTATCATATAGAAAGAATTAAAAAACCTAATAATAAATAATTTTATTATTAGTTTTAAATAATAAATAATTTAAATAAATTAAAACCAAAAAGACACAAAAAATCTCATCACAAAGTAACCATGCAGCAGGAGCAGACGAGTGGCGTTTTCAGCATCAATACCTCATAAAATAAAATCGTTTAAATTGAAAGTAAATTTTGCAGGAACAATAATTCATTTGAGTTTGGCAGTAATGTGGGCCAAAAAAAAAAACTGCACTGTAATACTTCTTCACTACTAATTTGCATTCATGTGCTATTCTACTTGGAAGAAAAAAATCAGGTAATTATAGCAAATTGGATTCTAACAGCACAGTTGTCCACACATAACAACCATAGTTTGATCAGATTAAAACATTGTTAGTGTATCGCTCAAAAAAAACTGGCAAAGGCCCGACTATTTTTTGACGCATTTTAATACATTGAATAGGAACAACACTTGAGCTCGAAGCTAGTTCAGTCTAGCAATGTTGTGCTTCGAGGTAATCCATGTAAATAAATGTAAATTTGACATAAACACAGGAGCGCCTCACAGAGCTGTGACTCACTTCTTGTTAAAGCGTTGCAGAGCTGATTTTACCGTGAAGCTCAGTTTGCTCTTCAAGGGTGCTCGAAGTTTTCTTCTGTGGTTTCTTATTGCTCCGACTATGGAAGTGCAAAACAGTGCAAAACCCCTGAGATTGTAAATAAAGAATCTCTTAAGTATAAATATCACACAATAATAGGATAATAGTCACAGCGCGAGTAATGGATACATATAGTTTGTTTTTCATCTTCCATACTATGAGTATATTTTGGCAGAACAAATGAGGCTTCAGTGTGTGTAAATATTGAACCAGGTATATGAGCATCCATCCATCCATCCATCCATCCATCCATCCATCCATCCATCCATCGAGGGGTGTTTTGGAGCCCCCACATTCACACCTACGTCCGATTCTGAATCACCAGCCTAACATGCGTCGTTGGACAAAGGCACATGTGGAAAATGCATTTCCTAAGCAGAAAGGCCCCGGCCGGCTGGTTGTCCATTAAGCTGTTCAGTGGTCACTAGCTATTAAAACATGGCTACTGTCAGCTGTAACAGCTTTATTACCGCGCTCCCCATTACTCAAACCATATGCAAGAAATAGCAAATTGCTGCTGTCATGACACCGTGGCTCAATAGGTGTATAATTACAGTGGGTGTGCGTTTGGGTTGCATCTTTATTTATTGGACAGTTTACCTGTGTGCTGCAGTGTAATCGATACCTTTGTTTTGTTGCCTGTATTGTTGTTGCTGCATTATTAGCACGGTTGTGTAGTTTGTAAGATTCTGATGACTGGATCCAGCCCTGCCTCACCTCATTAGGGCTGATAATTTATCCCCTAATGCTTTCTTTCTTCCCACTAAGCCTGTCGCCTCCAACACCATTCACCCCGCCCCACCCCCAAATTGCCGTTAATGAGAAGGCAATAGCTGGTGTAAGGGATTGTGGGAGCGTGGGTGCAGCGAATAGTCAATTGACCTCAATTCCACGAGACCCTCAGCGCAGGGAGCAGTCCGGGTGTTTGCTTCCATAACCTTGGTGCACTCTGAGCCCCATCTCAATAAATCAAGAGCCAGTTAATGAGATTAGAGGGTTGCACAGATCAATGAGGACAGCCTGAGCTTTACCATGCTCAGCTCTCCTGTCCTGAGCGACTCTCACAACAAGCAAAATGATTTAAAGTAATGATCTTCTTCCCTTCTGTATGGATGTTAGAAGTTTGCATGCCACACACTGGAGCAAAGGGAGATGTTGGGGGGGGGGGGGGGCACACAATCAGACAAGTGAGCCCAGACAGGGAGTTTGCTTAGCACTGCAGTGTTTACCATTCGTGCAGGCGTGCATAAGCAATGTAATCTACTACCCCGGTGATGTACATCCAAGATGTGTGAATGATGAGAAGGGGCTGCTCTCTAAAGTCCTCCCACCGGGCTTGTAGACACAGGACAGATTGCTTTATTTGTCCTATAAACTTGGATGACTGGCACCAGGTAATGAAGCAGGTAAATGTGTGCAGATGAGTGAAGGGGCTTAAACAAAGGAACCAAGTGTGTCTATCTATTGCGTGAAGGACTGAGCCCGGAGCGAGGCTTGGTGCCTCTTTTTAGTATTCTCAAGAGGCCCCATAGGGCTCCACACATCCATCCACTCAGTGCCGTTGATAAAGATCACTGTCCGGCACTGCCAGCCAACAGATTAGCCTCGGCAGGCCACAGAGCAGCAGCTCCATGCAGGAGAAGAGCCACCCTATCGGAGGACTCGGGGGAGAAAGTGCGTCTCTAAGCAGCTGCTGGTGGTACTGGTGGTTAAGATTAAATAGATTAAATACAAAATACACCCAGTAGTCACTGAGTGTCAACACCCCCTGGAGGGATGACAGACTGCTTCAGAGATATGTTGGACTGTGATCACAGGTTCTCTTGGCCTTCAGCATTTTAGGCTTTTACTGACATGAGATTTCAAATTTCACTGCCAATAGTTCTGGATTCCAGTTGTCCATTGTTAATAGAATGATAGCATATTTTGTGCTAGAAAATGAAACATTTTCTGATGTATCCAACTATTTGGCAGGAAGTTGTCTTAGAAGAAGATGTGGAGCTCTTTAGAATGTTGTTTTGGCATGTTGTCAAACTTTAAAGGCACTACATTGTTTTGTTTTGTTTTGGGTTTTTTTTTGTCATTTCCAGGAAGTTCAGTGAATGGACTCCGTACCCACAGTTAAGGTTAGGATAGGGTTATTTTATTATCTTCTATAGAGGGAAGTGGGCTTGGATTCTAGGAGACAGGCACAAAGCTGCATCAAACCAGGAAATACCAAAAAACGAGTGTAGTGAACACCGACCAAACTATCAATATTCAATTCAGTTTTATTTATATAGTGCCAAATCACAACAAACAGTCACCTCAAGGTGCTTTATATTGTAAAGGAAAGACCCTACAATACTCTCTCTCTCTCTGTCTCTGTCTCTCTCTCTTTCTGTGTCTCTCTCGCTCTCTCTCTCTCTGTGTGTGTGTCTCTCTCTCTCTCTGTCACTCTCTCTCTGTCGCTCTCTCTCTCTCTCTCTCTCTCTCTCTGTGTCTCTCTCTCTGTCTCTCTCTCTCTGTCTGTCTGTCTGTCTGTCTCTCTCTCTCTCTGTCTCTCTCTCTCTCTGTCTGTCTGTCTGTCTCTCTCTCTGTCTGTCTGTCTGTCTGTCTCTCTCTCTCTGTCTCTCTCTCTCTGTCTCTCTCTCTGTCTCTCTCTCTGTCTCTCTCTCTCTGTCTCTCTCTCTGTCTCTGTCTCTCTCTCTCTCGCTCTAGATAGATAGATAGATGTCTCTTTAAGGAACACTTTTTAATGAGAGTACAGCATCAAGTCAATTAAACTTCTGGGATTTTAATCAGCTTCAGCTGCTTTGGTGTTTATGAAATTAACAACAGATGTACTAGAGGGGCAACAATGAGACAACCCCCAAAACAGGAATAGTTTTACAGGTGGAGGCCACCGACTGCTTTTTCACTAGTTTTGCATTTGGCTAGGGTCAGTGTCACTACTGATACCTGGACCTAGAGGTTGCACAGGTAGTCCAGTTCCTCCAGGATGGCGCATCAATACGTGCCATTGCCAGAAGGTTTGCTGTGTCTCCCCCAGCACAGTCTTAAGAGCGTGGAGGAGATTCTAGGAGACAGGCAGTTAATCTAGGAGAGCTGGACTGGGCTGTAGAAGGTCCTTAACCCATCAGCAGGACCGGTATCTGCTCCTTTGTGCAACAGGAACAGGATGAGCACTGCCAGAGCTACAAAATGACCTCCAGCAGGATACTGGTGTGAACGTCTCTGACCAAACAATCAGAAATAGATGTTATAAGAGTGGCCTGAGGGCCTGACGTCCTCTAGTGGCCCCTGCTCACTACTTGGTACCGTGGAGCCTGATTGGCATTAGCCATAGAATACTAGAATTGGCACGTCCACTACTGGCACCCTGTGCTTTTCATACATGAGAGGTTCACCCTGAGCACTTGTGACAGACATGAAATAGTTTGTAGAAGCTGTGGAGAACATTATGCTGCCTGTACCATCATTCAACATGACCGGTTTGGTGGTGGGTCAGTGTCAGTATTTATGGAGGTGCACACAGACCTCCATAGTCTAGGCAACAGCACCCTGACTGCCATTGGTGGATGAAATCCGTGAACCCACTGCCAGACCCTACAGTGCTGCAGTGAGTCCTGGGTTCCTCCTGTAGCACTAGTGTGCCCAGCCTCATGTGGTGAGAGTATGCAGGCAGTTCGCGGAGGATGAATGAGTTGATACCATTGATTGGACCCCACGCTCACCTGACCTAAAACCAGTACCTCTGCGACATCATGCTTCTGTCCATCTGACACGACCAGGTATCTCAGATGCCTCCCAGGCGCCTCCTAGGTGAAGTGTTCTGGGCTTGTCCCACCGCGAGGAGGCCCTGGGGCAGACCCAGGATACACTGGAGAGATTACATGTCTGCGCTGTGAGCAGAAAATAGATGGATGACTGCATTTAATTTGCAAAGAAAACATACTTCCGGTATTTGAAATGTGAGAGTGATTTGACTTGTTTGATTATTACTCTGTACATAGTTTTTCTTTTTTTAATCATTGAGAGGTCTCAAACATACACATTTATTTAAGAATTTGTTGCACCTGTAATGGAAGGTAAACCCGCACTGCTGACACTCTGATTAAATCATGAGGGGGCATTTGGCTGAGGTCGTGACCCGCTGCCTGACACTGCTTGACTTTGGTGAGGAGACTTCCTGTTTGAGAGTGGACTTTGAGGGACAGAAGAGAAATGAGTTCTGACAGGTTCACTCATTCCCTGTCGTCTTGGTTTGTGGAAGAAATAAAGATGTGCTTTAAACAAAAAAAACAAACAAAAAAGGCTTTTTCTCCCTTTGACTGATTTAATGTATTTATTTGTACTTTTTTTCAGTTCCAAATGCATCTCAGTATTCCACACCCTTGTCGTGCTCCTATTATTTTCCTTCTCTCTCTTTTTTACTTGTGTATTTTGTGGCTTTCCCTAGCAGCCACTCAGTGAGCTAGTGTGGCAAATATTAGGTTTGCAGGCAAATTACTGCCTTAAGTCATCACAAAGCGACAGTAGCTATAGAAGACGTCTATTGGTTTTGTTTTGTTTTGCAGACTTTTAAACTGGACCCCAGAATTCACCTGAATTGAACCCATTTTTCGAGGATTCGAGGATCTTTGTTGTCCTTCACATCACATGTACATGCGGTGAAACGAAAGTCTGTCCTCAGGTGTATTTGTTTAACGCCGATGGAAACGGAACGTCTTCACATTATAAGCGTCCAGTCCAGTCACTATTGTGACGGGTTGATGCAACCGTAAGCGCCGTTAGCGTTAACAGCAAGTGCTCAACAAAACACCAATTTTTGTGAGTCTGTCATCAGTGGGTAGACTGTTTTACTAAAATTAATGTAAATCTGAGTCATATGTAGCGTCATTTTACAATTCACAGTTCACTTTGTATTCTGATTGTAAGACCTTACAGTACTGGGGTCAATACCGTATGGTTTTTTATCTCTCTTTCATTTATATCCACAAAGCTTCACTTATACATGATGCATTATGACACCATCAGGTTGCCTGGCAACCACATGGCAAAAGGGGCTAAAGTGACCTGTTTTGTTTTCTTATGCTCATGCAGCACCTTATGAAAGCGAGCAGCAACATGTAGCAAAATGAAGCACGCACAGTTGTGTTTTCATCATTTGACTTACCTGGACCTCACACTAACCTTATTTTAACATTAAACTAAGTCTCCCCCAATAAAACTCCGTGATCTATGTCGTGGGTTCTTGCTTTGCTTCAATGTGACTGCGTAAACACATTTAAGTGCACGCACAGAAGGGGAGGAAGCCTTCAGCATGTGCTGTCTGGTCCTTTACATCACGCTGCAGTGGAAGCACTGCGCTGCCACTTTCCTTTCAGCGGTGCTGCGCAGGGGCAATTGCCTGTCATATATTTGTGTTTTAATGCGACAGAGCTGATATGGATCGATGGCGTTTTAGTTGAGCGAGTCAATTATCAGGACATCTTTCTCATTTTTTATTCAACGCGTTCCTCAAACAACCGCATATCGTCGGCTAAACGAAATAAACTCCTCATGAAGAACGGCGGCGTCTGTGTCAGCTGAGAGCTTTATTGTCAGCGCAAAGGTTTCCTGCACTTGTGCAATAAAATCTAAAAGCTGAAAATATTAATTACTGTGCAAATCTTGTTTTTATTGCAATCTGGTTTACAGCTTCCACTCTTGATTTTATGTATTCATGGCGAGGCCTCTTGGGATGCTGTATGGATTTTGTTAGTCTCCTATCAATTTGTTATTTGTTAGTCTACTATCAATTCTCTGGCATTGAATTTTATGAGCCAAACACGATGCCACAGGAGGTGCATATTAAAATTCGTGCATGGTTTTTTTTTTTTTTTTCCCCATCAAATGTAACTGCCCTTGTGCAGCCCTGTTCTTAACTGTCTCCTCTGGCTTGTTACAGAGATACACAGCCCGCTTTCTGATTTGGTCGTGCTTGTCATGTCATTTCCTTTGGTTGCTGACAATGACACAGGGCTCCTTCCTGGGAGACGGCACCCTGCTGCTTGCAGTAAACCAAACCTTTATTCACACATCACAGGTAGTGCCTGTGCAGTGTTAGTTTTTTTTTTTTTTCTTTTGTGTGTTGCCGTTGCCCGTTTTTGTCATAACAAAAACCAGACAGAGAGAAGCTGAGAGAAGCCTGGAGAATGACTTTGAACTGGATATTTTCAATTGGACAAATCCATCTTTTATAATGTTTGCAGAAATAGATTTTTCCTTTGTGCCTACTTGTATGAGTATTGGAAAAGGGTGAAAATTTGCTATCAAATATTAAAGATGCTATCAGGCCTTGTGATAACAAACAGTATCAGTTTGGCTTAAGTTTCCACCCTCCTCCGTCTGTGCCGTCCTCCTATGTGAGGCGTCCCTCTAATGTCTTTGCTGTTTTTTTCTCTCTACACATCCTTTACGCCTTTTAATGCAACTTATTATTCTTAGACACAGTTTTTCTGATGGTGCTCAAAACTCAGCGCAGTGCAGAAAGGAAAGGCGCTGCAGAACTGACCAAAAATAAACGAGCTGGAACAAGCCCGTATCGAAACAACTGGAGAGTCATAACTTTAATTTCTCTGTTCACATCAAACTGCATGAATAGAATCACCTGTCTAATCTGAATTAATTAATGAATGAATGAATTAATAAATTTTGTTTTGGCAGTGGTATCACCGCCAGAACTTTTGGCCCCGATTCTAGTTTTTCTGTGTCAGTCCTGATTGTTGTTGCCTGTATCTGCAGTACATGCAGTACTTTCATATATGCTTTATCAGCTGACAGAGCTGTTGTCTTCAGGGGGATTCTACTGTTGCCTTTTTATATAATGGTTTGGGTGTGAATATATGCACAGTTACTGTACGCCGATGTTATTCCTCAGCGTCTGCCACAGTCATAGCCAAACACACTTGTCTGTAAGTGAGGGCAGATGTGGAGGGGCTAATGATGGCTCAAAGTGCGGAGCAGAGTGAATCGATGGCGGTGGGAGTGTTGACGCGTGATGAATTGAAGAGTTAATCGGTCAGACGTCTCTAATGGCCTGACATAGGAATGAAAAATAAAAATAAATTAGTGGAAAGAAAGTCTTAGTCTGTATCCATCTGCCAAAGCCTTTTGTGCTATTGATTCGCCTGAGGCACCTAAAGCTTGATGTATTGTCAACATTGCAATCTATTGCCCATCTGAGTGCACGGTCACAGTCTGACTTCCACTGGGCTTTAGCATAGATTACTAGAGGTACTAAGAGTGGGTGAAATGCCCGATGCAGTGTGCAGCTACATCCTTCATCTTACCAGGTGTTAATGCACTCAATCCTCAAGTTCAGAGTTTGTCATGCTGTAGTACAAAGTGAGGAGTTGCTTGCATAGGGAATGATTTGTGCTCTGTTGGCTGTAATTACTACTCAGAAACCTAGAATGACTTTGTTGCACACTGGGAGGCCTCCCCGTTCGCTCCGAGTCGCTGCGTGTGGCTGGCTCATTTAGATGACTGACTGAATATTTAGGATGTGTTTAAGAACTCCTGCAGATGCCATATGGATTAAATAAAAGGGCCAACAGGGAAAGGAAAGAGAGACTTATTCATATAAGGCTTTATGGGGTTTTATCTGCATTTATAACTTATCAAATTAAACAGCACCTGAACCGTGAACATTCAGGCTTATTAGATCACAAATTGCTGTGTGCTGCCTAGGTGTTCCATTCAGTTTACAGAATTTACATTTATACAACTCCCCACGTAGATACTGTATATAATTTATATTAGATTTTTAGGTGAGTCATTATCTCAACAGTCATCAAGTAAATGTGCCTCTCCACCAGTATAAGGCACCAGAGGGGACGCGATGATGCATTTCACTGTGTGAAAGTGTTTCGAGTTCTGTCATTTTGATTTTAAAGTAGAAAAGTTTGTGCTAACTTTGCAGTGCATTGATGGTGGGATATTTGCAGGTATATGGACTAGAGCAGTTCTCAGATCTGGCATTATTACTCCTCAAAATGATAGCTACTGGTTGCTAATTCTGCAGAAAAGCATTCAACAAAAGCATAAGTAGACAATCGGGATCAGGCTCCAAAGCTCTGTCCAACACAGCAAATTAACAGAGATGCCGTATTTGTGTGTTTAGAGAGCATTAAATTCCCTGGACTCCACACCACCGTGTGCCAGAGCCACTCAGCTGGATAAGCTGCTGTGTGATGACACCATTTTTAAATGGCTCCAAGCATTATTTTTCTGCAACATGTTCTATAAAAATATTAGCATATACTGTATATGACGACATGTATGTTTACGCCAACAATTTGTGGCAGGGCCAATGGGGCCTTAGTAAAAACAGGTTCTATGTAAAGATGAATGTAGGTAGGTGTGATGTCACCCAGTGGTTTGCATTGAAGGACCATATTTTATTTTTTTACACTGTAAATTAATACTGAAGTCATCCAGACTATGAAGGAACACATACGGAATCATGTAGTAAACTTAAAAGTGTTAAACAAACCAAAATATATTTCAGATTTCAGATTCTTCAAAGTCGGCACCTTTTGCTTTGATCACAGCTTTGCACACTTTATCAATCAGCTTCATGAGGTAATCACCTGAAATGGTTTTCCAACAGTCTTGAAGGAGTTCCCAGAGGTACTGAGCACTTGTTGGCTGCTCTGCCTTCACTCTGTGGTCCAACTCATCCCAAACCATCTCAACTGGGTTTGGATCAGGTGATTGTGGAGGCCAGGTCATCTGACGCAGCTCCATCACCCTCTTTCTTGGCCCTTACATAGCCTGGAGGTGTGTTTGGGGTCATTGTGCTGTTGAAAAACAAATGATGGTCCCACTAAGCTCAAATCAGATGGGATGGCATGTTGCTGCAGAATGCTGTGGTAGCCATGCTGGTTAAGCGTGCCTGGATTTTGAATAAATCGCCAACAGTGTCACAGCAAAGCACCCCCACACACTTCCTCCTCCATACTTCACAGTGGGAACTACACATGTAGGAATCATCTGCTCACCTTTTCTGCGTCTTACAAAGACATGGCGATTGGAACCAGAAATCTCTAATTTGGACTCATCAGCCCAAAGGACAGATTCCACTGGTCTGATGTTCATTCCTTGTGTTCGTTGGTCTAAGCCATCCTCTTCCTCTTGCTGTTCTTCCTTAGAAGTGGCTTCTTTGCAGCAATTCGAACATAAAGTCCAGATTCACGCAGACTTCTCTGAACAGTTGATGTTGAGATGTGTGTGCTACTTGAACTCTGTGAAGCATTTAGGTGGGCTCTTATCTGGGGTGCTGGTAACTTGCAGTTTCTGAGGCTGGTAACTCTGATGAACTGATGCTGTGCAGCAGCGGTAACTCTTGGTCTTCCTTTCCTGGGGCGGTCCTGATGAGAGCCAGTTTCATCATAATGTTTGATGGTCTTTGCGACTGCACTTGAGGATATACGTTCAAAGTTGAATTTGATGTTTTTTGGATTGACTGACCTTCATTTCTTAAAGTAATGATGGACTGTTGTTTGTCTTTACTTAGTTGAGTAGTTCTTGCTATAATATGGATTAGAACATTACTCAATTGGGGCTATTCACTGAATACAAACTCTACCTCTTTGAGACCATCAGTTGTGTTGTAAACACACTATAAAAGGGAACAAAATTCAAGAAATTAACTCTAGACAAGGCACAGCTGTTAACTGAAAGCCATTCCAGGTGACTGCCTCATAAAGCTGACTGAGAAAGCTGTGCAAAGCTGTCATCTAAGCAAGAGGTGCCTGCTTTGAAGAATCTAAAATATAAAACATATTCTGGTTTGTTTACACTTTATGTTTACTAAATAATACACGGAATTAGAAGGTGTGTCCAAACTTTTGACTGGTACTGTAAATAAAATTGAATTGAATTTATTATTTTCATATCCAGCATCAAGTGGCTATCAGTGGTGTTATTCCTCAGGGTACTTCTCCATGGCTTCAGCCCCAAGCCACATTGTTTCTTTGCAAATGTGCGTCCACCATCCATCTGTCCATTCATTTATGCATCGAGCCATAGGTTTGTCCATCTAAAGGTTTAGGCAGACATACTGTTTCCCTTCAAACGCCTCTCATGTGGCTGCCTTACAATCAGAAGTGTTTAGGCCAGAAATTGGTATCTTTACCACTTTTGATACTTTTCCCTTGTATGATCTGTATGACCTTTAAGTACAAAAAGAGGCTCTAGAGGGCTCTGGCTTTTTTATTCTGAAGGGTTTATACTAAAGCCTGACATTTCCCTGCTGGTGTTTTAAAGAGATGAAAAGGTTCTGCTAATAATGAATGCTAATTTAGCTGTGATTAAATTGCTGCATTTAAAAAAAAAAACACACACACACACACACAACAGAAATGAACCATTCTTGATTGCGGTTTAATGCCAGGCTAAAACTTCACAATTAAGATTCCCCCTTAAATTTATAGCAAATGAAAGAAAAGCAGTGGATTTCCTGTTCTTGCCTTTCGACTGCACGCTCCCAATTTCCCCCTCTGTCAATCTATTTGCCATTCGGTATGTAATGGTTTGCAGTCATCTAATTTATCCTTTGTCTTCGCAGGTCATCTTTGAAGCGACCGTTTCTGAGGAGCGACAGGGCTATATTGCCTTGGACGACATAGTGCTGCTCAATTACCCCTGTTGTAAGTACCCACTTCTGTACAGCTCTTAACAATGGTAGGCCAGGCCAGAGAACTCAACGGCTGAAAAGTGATTGAAGACTATGACGCAATTCTGGTGACAGGGGGTAACTGAGGCACATATACCTGGTACGTGTCCGAGTGTCAGAGCCACAATAACACAGCGGGAGGTGTCTCTTTTGTCCTGGCAGAACAGCTGACCTTTTCTGCTGATCGCTAGACTCCCAGCTGGGTGCTTTTAAAGCTAATGTGATGTTACAGGCAGGAAAAGGACAGCTAGTGTTTGTACTTTGATCCTCTCTGGGAGATTTTTTACCCCCTTTGGTGCCACTGGAATATCAGGAGATTGTTTTTCTTTTTTTACGGATGTTGCTGAACATTGTGTTTTGTTCTGTTAAATTACTGTTATACCCCCTGACTGTGTTTTGTACATAGAGTAGTAGATGCTGGATCCATCATATCAGACCTTTGTCTTCACAGCTGTGCCATTACCAAGATGATAAGCGCTACTGGGCATCATAGACAAAAGCTTAATGCGAACTGATTGGTCTGCCTGCAAGCAGAGGTCACTGCAAATGCTTCACTGACCCATGCTGACTTCCAGAACAGATAACATGGAGCCAAAACATCAAGTACTGAGAATCAACTGATAATGGGCTCAGCGTTAGCTTTTCATTAAATAATAGCTTTAGTTATTTAACTGTTGTAATTTTGACCAATTATTCTGGCCCAGCTGGGAGATGATGCAGATTATATAATTACTCTGTAATAGGTCAGTTCTGCACTGGTTGTTGGTATGCCTTTAAACTAAATCAAGCGTGATGCAAACATTTTATTAATAATTGTTTGCAGTTTAGCGTGCTGTCTTATTCTTCGTCTTCACGGATTCTTTGTCCAGTTTCAGTTGCAGTAGGTTTTCAGGGAATGAAAAAATAAAAGTAGTGCTAAATTTGAAAGGATTCTTGGTTAGCGTAGCATCCTGTACAAAGACTCTTACCTTTATATTACCTGATCTGTTTGTTGTTTACTAGCTTGTTTCGCTGCCCCCTTATGGCCAGAAATCAATCCATGCAGCTTTAAACAGTGAAGTTTATGAACCGTCCAGAAAAGCGCTGTTCAAAGAAGACCTTAGTACTCTTCAGAAACCAAGTGCTTCTGTATAGCTTCTTTATAACTAAGATCCACACTGGCTTTCAATAAGAAGGGAGTGAGAATGGAAATATTGTTTTTAAGCTGCTTAAATGTGGGAAAATGTTCATGAATGATAATGTGGAGTATTTATGAGCTCATGAAATTCAGATATCCTTTTCTGGGGCTACTGGAAAAAAAAAGAAGCAGGCAGGCCACATTTTATAAATCATTGAATCCTCATTGGGAAACAGACAGAGGGACTAAAACCCTTTCTTAACTCAGCATGCAGTTCTCGG
>JAVDPK010001941.1:369376-390842 GCA_034780415.1 Cichlasoma orientale
ACACACACACACACACACACACACACACACACACACACACACACACACACACACACACACACACACACACATACATATACAAAGATGTAAGTAAACATTAGTAAGGCAGGACAAATTTCCCTGCAGGCAACAAGAATAATAGTATGCCCCTTTAGGAAAGCTTCAACTCAAAAGCAACCTCTACTCAGTTTACATTCGCATTCATTTGACATTTGTCTTGTTTTACCCCGGAGTCCATCCCTTTATTCTAAACACGTGTTTGAGTCAAGACCAATCTCTCCTGCATCATGGGGGCAGAGGCAGCATCACTAATTTAAAGAACCAACATTTCAGACAGACGGAATACATTTGAGACTCAATTTACCTTGCCTCTTTTTATGTTTAACGCTATTAATTAAGACTCAGCAAGTCACATATCCAAGCTACTGGGCTTTTAGATTTAAATTCAATTTTCTCTGTCACTATTAATGCAACTGCCTCATCCTCAAATGACTCCTTCTATAATTGGCCCTGGGAATGCTAGTCTTTTAGAGAAGACTTTAAAGTTGGCTTGTTTTCCTCCATACAAAACACCCAGACTGGCACCACAACAAAAGTCCACTGGGTATCCACTCTTTTTTAATCTTTTAGCGCCACATTAGCCATCGTCACAATTTATCACTTGCAAATGTGAAATGTGAGCTAGGTGTGGTCTAAGACCTGAGGAGATCAGTTACTCTCACTGTGCTGAGTGGATGGACAGCATGAAAAAGACCTGCAGAAGGGAAGGAGACGAACGTGCAAAGGGGTAAAATGTGAGACGCAGTTTCTATCATCCCGTTCTCAGCAGATGTTGCTGTTAGTTACCGTGGAAACAAAGCATGAAAGTGCCTGAATTCAATTTTGCCCATCACATTGGTTAGCCAGCAGAAATATGTTCCCACAGTACATATCCTGTTAACACCACAGCAGGAATTGCTCAATGAGCTCCGTGTCTTATTTAATGTAGGTTATTATTTTCTCATTATATTCAGAATGTTGTTCATTAGTGTGGTTTTTTACGGGGTAGCTCTGTTACCCATTCTCATTCTCGCTGTTTAAGGAGTGTTTGGAAGCGTGGAAAGTGAAATGAATGCACGCTCAGGCCAAAATTAGTCGGTAAATGTTTCCAGCAGTCCATTCTAACAGGCTGCACAAACAAGTTTGGGGCTCGCATATACATTTTGTGTTTTTTAAGAAATTACATTGTATTTTATGTGAATATAACACACATATAAATGTTTAAATACATATAGGTATTGCTAGTTATTGACAGTCAGTAAACAGTGCAGCCAAAATGTGCTTTATCGCTGAGCTGCTGCTGATGAAGCCACATGCTTCATATATAACTCCAATTCCAAAAAAGTTGGGACTCTGTGTGAAGTGTAAATAAAAACAGAATGCAATGGTTTGCAAATCTCATAAAATGGTGCATTTTCTCAGTTTAAACAGCTTATATGTTTTCTCTGCTCTATTATGAATAAAATATGGGTTTAAGAAAAATATTGGCTCACTCTGAATTTGTCGGCAGCAGCGCATCTTAATAAATTTGTGACGGGGCCAATGTTTGCCATAGTGTAGCATCCCCTCTTCTTCTAACAAAGATCCGTAAACATCAGGGAACTTTTAGGAGAGTAATGTTGTCCCATTCCTGTCTGATGTAAGATTCTAGCTGCTCAACAGTCCTGGGTCTGGATGGGAGCGTATGGTGCTCTAAAACCTGTATGTATCTTTTAGCACTGATGGTGCCTTTCCAGATGTGCAAGCTGCCAATTCCACAGTCACTGATGCACCTCTGGACCATCAGAGATGCAGGCTTTTGACCTGAATGCTGATAGCAAGCCAAATGCTCCCTTTCCTCTTCATGATTTCCAAAGGGAATTTCAAATTTCGATTAATCTGACCACAGAACAGTTTCCCACTTTGCTTTGGCCTGGAGAAGATGGTGGTGTTTTTGGATCATGGTCACATATGGCTCCTTCTTTCCATGATGGCATGAGCTTCAACTTTTCTCTGTATCATTGTACATTGTATCTTTACCATATGCGTTTACATTATACGGCGCCTTGAGGTGACTGATGTTGTGATGTGCCTCTATAGAAATAAAATTGAAGTGAATAGAATTGAACTGAACTGAAGCAGCATTTGTGAATGACACTGCGAGCTGTGTTCACAATGATTTCCTGACTCCCTGCAGTGATGTCCATGACAGCATCATTCCTGTTTTTTTTATTCGGTACCGGCTGAAGGACAAAGATCACTGCATTTTTTATTTATTTTTTGCCTTGTCTTTGTGCAGAGATTTCTCAGGGTTCTTGTAATCATTTCTTGATATGACGTTCTGTGGATGATGACACAATTTTACATTCAGGAAATTTTTCTAAAATTCTTAGACAATTTGTATGCAGGTTTTTTTTTGCAGGTTGACATGTTTTCTACATTGTGTTGTAAATAAAATACAGATTCATCCCATTCTGTCTTAATCGACATTTTGCACAAGGTCCCAACTTTTTTGTAATTGTCACATTTTTCTTGTCTTTTTCTGATGCACTTCATCACATTTTGTAGTTGCATTACATTAACACACTGCAACAGGTGGAAATATTGAAGAAAAAAAAAACAGGTTTTGTTTTATTATTTTTTGTTGGGAAGGAAATAAATTTAAACCCCTTTGTTATAGAAATGCTGGATGCCTTTCCTTTCATAAATAGAAAGAAAGAAAGAAAGAAAGAAAGAAAGAAAGAAGCTGAAAATATGGTTCAGTATAGCAGGAGGTAAAATGGAAGTATTACCATGCAGATAAAGTGTTGCTCACATTAACAAACATACTTGTTTTTGTGTATTGGCAGAGACTAGCTGTAGGAGTGCAGCGCAGTGCAGATGCATTTCAAACAGTCACTTATGCGTTCCTTTATGTAACCATGCAAACAGCAGCAGGTAAAAAAAATAGCCTTGTTTTTTTTTGCATTTCAGCTGTTTCTGCTTTGCTTTTTACTGTTTTCATAGAATATTATTAAAGCAGTTGCTAGTTATATTCTTAATTTGGCATTAAAAAAAAGAGCTGAAGTTGAGAAAGTAAGCAAAAATGATCTTGCAGAAATGCACAAAAATGGTCTGTAGTCCTAGGTTGTGAAGGTTGTGTGTCCCTTGTGTGTCTTACTCTCATATGCATCCTTATGATCTGTATAGGCTGTATAAGATAATGTTGGTGGAGCTTCATCTAAATAGGCTTTTTTTTTTTTGTTCTCTGGACATGTTTTGGGCGGTACTGAGGTGGCAGAAAGTGACTGTTCTGCAGTAGCATATCTTAATATATCTTGTGGAAATATCCAGTATCTATACAAAAGAGAAAGAAAAAGCAAATAAATCTCCTGATGCATTCATTTTTTTCCCTCTTCGCAGCACATCAGTGGCATTTAACACGAATATCTGTGGATGGATTTTTGTGCAGAAGGACTTATGTACTGTGTACTGTGTAGGCAAGGTCATAAAATACAGCAGTACACGATGCGGTCTGTGACAGAACAAGTCAAACTTTATACTGATGGAGCTTTCAAACACTCACTCAATACATGAACAATGAGGGAATAAAATCTGGACTTTCTGCTCATTCAGTCATAGTGAAAAATAATTGTCATTTCATAGACATATCACCATATGTACGACCTATTTATTCACTAAATCTTTGCATTAATACTGATATTAATGCTAAACTGTCAGTGTGGTCTGCTAGTACAGTAATGTTGCAAACACAGAGCCTACTGCAGTGAAAAAAGTTGAGTGAAAATGTAGTTTTGCTGCTGCTGCTGCTAATTTATCTTTATTTACTATATTGCTGACTTTTCCTTTCTGTGTGTTAAAGATTTCATGTCAGGTAAAACATTGAAACCTCCGTGATCTGAACTGCTTGAGTTTCCGTTGTTGTTTGCATTTAAATATTTCTGAACAGTGCTGTGAAAAAAAAAAAAAAAAAAAAAAAAGAGTACCTGGGTGTGTTCTTAATGTACCGGCACGTCATATCTGTGTGTTTAATATATTTAGAAACCAGAGCTCAGCTCCAGATGTGGCACTTTTCATCACTGTGTATTTCCGTGCGTCCTTCCACAGACAAGGTGCCTCATTTCTCTCGGCTGGGTGACGTGGAGGTGAATGCCGGGCAGAATGCCTCATTCCAGTGTGTCGCCACGGGAAAAGTTTCGGAGACTGAGCCCTTCCTGCTGGAGGTGAGAGGGAGTGATTGTGCACATTAGCGTGCTTTGGTTTTGTATTAATTATCTTTGCTCGCACAGTCAAGGCAAGAGCTAAGCTTCTTTGGAACAGGACGGGGACTTGAGACTGTAGAAAAACAAGTAACAGAAAAGATAAAGACCTTTTTACATTTATGGCATTTAGCTCACAGTGTCAAAAGGGTGCAATATTGCCTCTAGCTGCACCCAACTCTCTCCAGTCATATCAACCCAGCCTGCGTATCGGGGGCTGTTGCTGTCGACATATCGTCACATTCCAGATAGATGCTGGATAGAATGCATCACAGGTGAAAACAGATGGAGAGGCTTGCAAAATGTCCCTGCTTTGATTACAGTCGCCCTACTGACCCATGCCCAACCCCCCCCCCCCCGACCTTTATTTTTTTGAAAGAAATAAAAAATATTATTTTCTGCATGGTTTACTGTATTGCTGTTTGCCTCCTGTACGCAAACCTAATATTTTTCATTGTTCCCCTTTGAATTATAACATCTCTCACTGAAAAGTCACTCGCTGGCGGATGCAAGCATAGAGAGCGTGTTGAGATGAAACACGCTTTCTGATTGGTCGATTCTGTCAATTTTGTCGCACATTAGAAAAAGAGACCAAAATGGCGGACCTGCCGAGGAGAGCGAAAACTGTATCGGTTCGTTTTGCAGTAATGTAAAAAAAAAAAAAGAAAAAGAAAAAACTGCGATACCAGTAAAATCAGCTCCATCGTAAACTTTATTTATTTCTTTTGGAATCTGTGAAAGCACAGCGATCAGAGTCAGCGGCTGTGACAGATGAGCCACATTTGAAGAGTTTTTGCTGAATATATAAAAAACACAAAGCTGTAGGTAGATTTATGTAAACCTACGTGGGTTGAGACTCAGCGTCCGAGCTGCAATCAAGCTGTTTGTGATTGTCCTTCATCGCTTCTGTTGTGCACTGGCATTTATATTAGTTCAGTCCACCAGAGCACAAAACCTTGAAACAAGTGAAAAAGATGTTTTCCGACTGAGCTGATGTGGAGTGTTGAAATGCACCATTAAACATTTGCTCACAGTGAATTTAGGGATGCTGAGGACTCTAATGCCAAGATCAGACTACATTATTTTCCCTCTTCAATCTGGTGATTGCTTCAGATTTGAGGATCTGTTTGTGATTTGGCGTTCAAACTTGGCAGACTACAAGCTAGAACTTAAAAAAACCTTAAAAAAAAAAAAAGATCAAAGGTTTGCTGTCTGTCATGACCTCTGTGACATCAGAAACATGTGTTGTACTCTGCACCCCAGCGAGTCATCATCATGGAGGAGGCTATAGGAGATGCCAACAAAAATCTCCAGCAATTGTCCCAAATTTAGCAAATTTCCCCCTTTCAGATCTTCTTCTTTTGCATCTCCTGGTATCTTAATACTGCTGCTACTTTTAAATTGCTCCCTCAAAGTCCCACTCTGACCACTTGCACTGTGCTTCTCTTTTTTAAACCACTCCGACCGCCATGTATAGGATTGTGACCGTGATGAGCCGTGTCTCCTACTATAACAGTTTTCAGCAGCAGAGGTTGGTTGCAAACTGCAGGTGATGGCACAATAGAATCCAGACTGTCCGTCTGAATTCTATTGTGCCATCATACCGCACACTGAAAATGCACCAACACAATTTCTGGGACTTCCCGTGTGCGATCTAATAATAGCACCAACGTACAGTAGGAACCATTGCAAGGATGCATAAGGAGGTGACTTTAAAGGGGAAATCAGCCCAAGTTGGGCATAGCCTTTAATTTTTAAGGGGCAAAGCTTTTGATTAAACCTCGCAGTAGCTTTTCAGATGGACAAAAGCTTTGTATGGACACCATAAAGCATCTGAGATTGTGTATTCGAGCAGTTATTTTGTTCCCATGGCAGGACCGTTTTCAGGTTGATACAGCGCAGCGTAACAAATGCAGCCACATTTTCACACTTAGCTGAAGAACATCAAAAATCCATTTATGATCAGCAGCAATGGCCGCTCCAGATTTTCAATTAAAGTCTGCATTATAATACAGGGGCGCTGAACTTGAATGATTTAAGTGTTTAATGAGGTTTAATGAAAACCTGAGGCGAATTGTGTCCAACTTTTTCATTTGGTTTGAAGTTTCTCTAATGACATGGAAATGTGAGTTATGAAGTTAAATAAACTTTTCATGGTTCCTACCTTTTTGAATAAAGGGGGAAGATTGATCCCCGAAGCAGATACACAAAGTTGCGTTTTGAGTATTGTTACTGCGCGATACATGAAGATTACTCGTAGTGTTGCAGTATTTGAATCCCATGTTTGCAAATTATTTGGCGGTTTACTAATAACGAATAAAAAAATAACCTTTCCGTTCCCCTTTCAGGTTATTAATTTAGCATTTTCTTAAATAAGATATTGATACCTGTATTAATATTTGATGACCATGGCCACATAATTTTAAAGTATGTGTCTAATATGAAATGATGGTGGATGGATGGAACTGGGATCAGGTATTTTGTAGGGTATGGTGCAGATATTTGAGGCATTTCATTTCTGAAGATGCCACTGAAAAGAAATGCCTCTTTTTTTTCTTTTTTTTTTCTTGGTAACCAAATCACATCTGTTCACACAGCCAGTTTTCTTCATCATACCTGTTTACCTCAAACTACAGAAGGGTCTCGAGAGTCTTACCGATCAAACAGCACATGCTTAGAAGTCTGCTAAAATCATCACCCTTCAGAGGCTCGATTATCAAGTTTAGTGAACTCTCAACAGTATATTCAGCATATTATTCATCACTTCAGAAGACCAGAACAACTCTAAATTCACGGATGAGCGGTAACGTCAACGCTACCCCTGCCAAATATGTGCTCGGTCATCTGCATTCTACCAGAACTGCTTTGGCTTGCCCATGCACGAACTCTACGGGACTTCTGAAGGTGTCC
The DNA here is from genome assembly GCA_034780415.1 of Cichlasoma orientale. Classification (NCBI taxonomy): domain Eukaryota; kingdom Metazoa; phylum Chordata; class Actinopteri; order Cichliformes; family Cichlidae; genus Cichlasoma; species Cichlasoma orientale. Next base: position 376,564 of record JAVDPK010001941.1, read on the forward strand.
TTAGTATCTGGCATCAAGGTGTTAGCAGCAGATTTTATAATAGAGGTAACCTGCATGGTGGAGCCACTGTGAAGCAAGCAACCCAACACCCTGTTGCTGGTTCTTGATTTGTCCTTGATCCGCTGTCGGCAGATATTTACCACTGCTGACTGGAAGCACCCCGCAAGCATCGCCAGAGATGCTCTGACCTCGACGTCAAGCCGTAAGCGTTTCGCTCTTGTCAAAGTTTCTCAGGTTTTCACGCAGAATCCTCCCACATCCCATATCTGAGGCCGTGCCATTTGCTGTTATTATGACATAATCAGTATATTCTCTTCCTCTTTGGGTGGTGCTAATATTTTTGCCTTGTTAGTGTCTGAAGTTTTCTAATGCAGTGTTTTAGAGACCTAAGAAAGAAACTAAAATGACCAAACTAGTTTTGGCTTTGAAATGATCCACAAGTCCCCCAAACTTTATGGAAGGTCAATACTGGTTGTTGCTTAATAGTCAAGTACAGAATTACCTGGTGGCAAAGACATGGATCCACCTCTTCTGACCTTGTAATTAAGTGTAATTAAAGTAGTTGTTAAAGAAAATGGGAGCCATTATCTTTTCTGTCAGCGTAATACCAGTAATAGTGCGATTTAGCGTTGTCAGATAACTCAGAAAGTTTGTGTCTCTGACTTTGTCTTTTAATGGTTGCGTTGTGCGCAGGGACACGAGCCATTTGAGGGTTTTGGATGATTACTAAGTTTGTGCCTCTGCTTTTCTAGCTTTTTTGATTGTGATGGCATTTAGTTTACAAAAGCCCCTAAAGTCATTTCTCTCATGCGTCAACTGAAAATAGTTTCAATTTTCATAGTCTGAATATGAGCTAATATTAGTCTTCAAAAATCCATCCCTGAATGCCTCCACTCTTTCTTTTGGCCTTGAAGCCTGCACATCTAAGTGCTTTTGAAATGATAGCAGCAGGGAGAAGACACATTGCAAATGAGATCTCTGTATACTTGGTGATCCATCCCTTGTGTTTCCACTCGATTTTATTTCACACCCCCCCCCCCTTCTCTGAATTGAAGCCTTTGAAGTGTGTGAAAGAGCCATTTTTTTGTTATCAATTTCAGACTTTGCAAATTTGTTGACTGCGCTATACACACATCTTAAAATGCAAAGAAACAATACGAGGCTTGTCTTCTGTAATTTGACAGAATGCTGCGGTGAACTTCTCGGCCCATGTCAGCATGTGTTTCAACTCCTCCCCGCTCTTCTCATTTAGGGGGAAGAAAAAAACTGCTAACAACAGAGAATGGAGATATATCATAAACCATTACAGCCTTCTGTTTCTCCATTTGCTGTTCGGGGCCCGTTTGATCGTCAGAGTCTGCTAATTGCTGCTTTCCCTTTGATCTCCGTGCCAGTGTGGAGGTCCTCTCCGGACCACTCCGGAGCTACTCTCCTCCACTCTTTCTTCTGTTTAGCTAGTCCAAACAAATTGTTAGCATAATGTTTCTTAATCCGTTTACATCATATTTCCTCTGCTGTCCTCGAGCCCAAAAAATGGCAGACGGCACTCTCAGATGCTATTTATTTAATACCAACATGTGCTGGGCCCAAACCTGAATTAATCATTGCACTAACTCTTAATTGCAATATGATGCAGGGCTTGCTGCCACACAGGAAGACCTGCAATGCACTTGGCAACACTGAAGCACTTCTTCTTTAAAAGCCCTCAGGTGGGCTTTAAAGTACAGATACATTGTGTGTATGTTCTACATTAAAAAGGCATTTTAGACGAACAAAAAAAGGGTTTTAAAACAAAAAAAAGAGTAGGAAACAAATTTAAAAAGAGCTTATATAAAAGAAGATTGCAGATTATATTGATACCAAGGCTGAAGTTAAATTGAAGTATAATCTGTAGCTGGAGGCAATACTCAGGCGCTATATATCTAATTTCATATTTTCTAACAGCAGTGTATTTTTCCCCTCGTCCTCCTAAACCAATTCAAACATGCGGATGTCAAAGCCACTTACTTGTGAAAAGCGTAAGCAGGCGACAGCTTACATAATAATCTACTTGTTCTGTGAGAGAGGCTGGATATATTGTATCTCGCACCTGGAGCAGCTCATTCCGAGCGCTGGCCTCTGATTTCCTGTTCCACTGCTTAAACTTAAGCCAATTGCCAGTGTGCCTGGAGCGTTGACGCATTAGCATGGTAGGAGACGAGGAGACGTCAGCTCCAGCCCCGGCGCCGGAAACAACAACAACAACAACCCGGGAGGGCCTGTGTTACCAATCTCGCAAGCGAACGCACTATTGTGACCAGTGACATTTATCACGTTTATTATCTTGCTCTCCCATGTGGCTAATTCCAGCCCTGCTCTGTCTTCCTGTCTGCACCTATTTTTAATGACCTGGACAGATTCATGATAATACATGTGGCTGGGTTGGTGCGCTTATGGCTGATCTCTCTCGCTCTGTGGTCTTTGTCTTGCTGCCAGCGGAGAAACGGCGTGGTGCTGGACACGCCCATGCTGTCTCGGTTGAGTCACAAGCGGCTGATGGCGACCTTCCAGGTGGAGGCGCAGCGTGGAGAGCAGGACCTCTACCGCTGCATCACCCTGTCCCCCAGAGGTGCCGCTGTCTCCAACTTTGGAGAACTCATCGTCAGAGGTAAACTGTAACCACTTTCATGCATGTGTGTTTAAAGGGAAATTCTGTTTTAATTCAGTCTGGGATTTTTTATTTTATTATTATTAAGGTGGCTCATGTTGACTCTTTACTCTTTTTACTGATGCTTTCTTTGGTGAGTGAAATTTTAGGATTTTCAAAGTTTGTTACCGCACTAATTAGCAGATAGGTGTGTCTATGTGTGGCTTCCATACGGCTAGCCAAGGTGGATCCTTGGTGGAATACTTACCACTCATCCCTCTTGTCCAAATATTGCTAACTTCTGGCTGTAAAAAAGAAAAACCTGACATGGCTGCAGCCAAAATGCTCATGTTGAGGCTTTAAAATGTCATAAACAAGTCCATAAACAAATCGGTGACAAATGGGTGGCTACGTCCATCTTTTATGTGTAGTGTATATGATTTACCTATCAAACCTGAAAAAAAAGTGCCTAAACATTTTGCTCACTTTCCCTCAAAATAAGGTTTTAATAAGCCTTTCCCCCCCCACAAAGTTGTACGTCTGCCACCATCTTTGTTGTTAAGAAGAGTGCCGTGTCTCTCTCGTGTCTATGGTAAGAGCATTTTATGTGCTGGATGTCTCATGCGTTAAAAGCGGTACAGCAATAACGCGCGAAACAGAAAAATTATACAACCGCTGATGCAAATAAACCAGTTATTGCAGATGAATATGCCAGATAACCTGACGCAGCGTGTCCGCAACAGAGATCCACACTTCAGGCGGTAACATCGTCATTCTCGTTCCATTTCTGTTCACAATCAGCCAGAAAAATGTTTAATACTGATTGATGTGGAAACCATAGTTGTTTTTTGGGTTTTTTTTGAAAGCTGCAGGTAGATTGCGCTCCAGCATAGACTCGTTTGTGCAGCCCATAGAGCCGCAATAGCCACATTAATGGGAAAAAGTCTGGCTTGAGTACAATACTTCAACACTTTCTGTAAAAAGCACTAACATTTTTAAAAAAAATAAACAGTTTGCGAGGACAGAAATCCTGCAGCTCCCATTAAAGGAAAACTGCAGTGAGCAGTGCAGGCATGTCCTGTAACCTGCTTTCATCCATATCCATTAAATACACCGGCACTCTCTTCTCATTCTTCTTTAAAATCAGCCTTCTAATTGTTGCTTCTTCTGTCTGATATCTCCTACAGCATTTACTCCCGTCTGGCCATTATAGCAGATATTTTGAATGCTTGATCCAACATACAAAATCCATTATGAAATGTACAAAATGCTGCATCAAGGGTTCTTTCAAGAAGGTAAAAATATGACTGTTTCTCCGGGTTTGGCCTTCTTGCTCTGGCTACTGTCGACCTTCAGAGTTGCCTTTAAATTTTCATTACTTGTATTAAGGCATAGAGGTTGTGCTTATTCTGCACTCCTGACCTTCTCTCTCCTCTGTCTGACTCGACATCTGCTGGCTGTTGTTGTTGTTGACTGTCCCCAGGTTAACGCTGGACAGACAGACAGAGCGCAGGAAGCTATTTGCAGTCAAGGGTCCGAAACTCCCACTAGAATTTTTCAGATTTTTCTAGATTAACCTTTAACTGCTCCTTACATTGTTTTTTAATGCAGTTTTTCTGGTTTATTAATTTGTTTTTATGCGTTTTTCTTATTTTATTTACTTATTTTTTGTCATTGTAACCAATCACAGCACACCAAAGTCATTCATGTACTTCCCTCCTCACAACGTATCATTACAGTGAACATGTCATGTTTCAGTTCAGAGGCTAGCCAACAGACACAGCAAACGGTGGCGTCTAATGACTTTGCATTTCCCTGATGATCAGCAAGAAATATATATTCTCGCACACACCTTTATTCCTTAATTTTATTTTCTTGTTGGCTGCAAACAATTTTACAACAGTTTTATTGTTATATAAGCATTAAAATATGATCAGGACACCGATTCGTAGCCTACTTGCTGACCTTACATCCAATTTTGCATGTAAACTGAGCCTGCGTTTGAATTCTGCTTTTAGATTTATTCTTCAGTCGCTCTCAGGTGGTTAAACACCACCAAGGCTGCGCCTGAGAGAACCAAAACTGCCTTTTAAACATGAATTTAATCAAAGATTCATTATAAGCAATCAGATTCTCCCGTGTCTTAATAATAGAGCTGTGGTATTGCTAAGTCTCTTGCCGTTTTTGCTGGCTTTCTTTCCTGGCTTCAAATAGGCGAAACTTTAGTGATCTAGCAGCTCCTTTCAAGTCTTATTGACCAAAGAGTTTAAAGTGTCCGTTCATTTAGCCATTCAAAGTGCATTCAGCACTTTTAATACTAAAATACTGCAGAGTGCTTTCAGTCTGTTTCATGTGTTTAACTGCTTCACTCGCTTCTTTGTAAAAGAAATACATGCATGCTGGAAAAAACACTTATCCATGATTTTGATTAGTCAGATGCTGCCAAGACCACCCATCTCATGGGAACAGGCAGAGGAAAGCCGGGGTTAGCTTAGCGAGTTGATATGATTAACAGGGACAGAAATGTGTGTCGGTCCAATACTGTGTGAGAACAGTATTGCCAGCCACTGTGAGACAGCTGCAATGTAAACCCGCTGGGCGATTGTCTATGTCAAAGTGTCCAAGGGGCTCTAGATTGCTGTATAACTGAATGTAAATGAGCTGCCTGGTACAGATCTCCATTAAGGACACCTGCTGGCTGAGCCAATCACTGACACGTTCCTTTGCTAATGTTGTTTTGCTGACCGTGGGCAGCCCTCTGTTCAGCTTCTGTTTTTACCGGAGAAGCAGCAGCAAACCAGATGGAAAAGTTTGTGTTTGCAAGTTTCCACTGTGTGGATACGATGACAACATGCAGTTTTATGCACCATATTTAGAGCAGAGCTGCCAATCTGGGCGGTCTTGCTCTTGTTTTTTTTTTTTTTTTCTTTCCCCCGGTTGATTTTTTTTGTGGAGGTGAAACATCATCTCCAGGAGGGCAATTTTTATCCAAGCCACAGATTCTTGGAGTTGCACACACAGCTGGGATTTCTCTCATCAGGTGACACATGGAGATTTTCCATACCTGGTGTCTGCAGGTCCCACTTTTTGCAGAGTAAATTTTCTTTCTCGGTGAGCAGCGCAGAAACGCTCCCAGCATCCTGAGAAATGCTCTTTCTCTTCCTTCACCCACCCGCTGTGTCCCATCTTTCATTTAGCTCCTTATCGGCGAGCTCAGTTTCAAATAAATAGGACTGCTCATCAACCTGAAAAGACTGACGACATCATTATAATGGGCCACATGGTCATCTGTCTTTACATGTAACTGCTGATTTGTTGAAAGTCTTTACTGACATTATATTGGGTTGTTAAATGGCTGTGATCAGACAGTCACACTGGGTCCACTCAGAGTCCACACTTCAGTATTATTGGATGGCAGCCTGATTTCAGTGGTAAGTATTGAGACATTTTTTTCTTGCCTTCTTACATTTTACTTTTTCACTAAATCTAAATGTCAGCATCAGACAAAATCACCTCTTCAACAAGTTTTTCCGTGGATGGGTTAATGCAGCTGCACAGAGGTACACGTGAACGATTAAAATAACAAGAAATTGTTCCAAAATAACTCTTATTTTACTCTCTGTCTCTGATATTTGTGTTTGGAAAGGTGGAGAATTATTTGCTTGAAACACCATCTTTTTTTTTACGTCTCAATAACCGATGTCATAAAACCTCTTAAGGCAGGTGTTACCACCATGTAATATATCAGTCATCATCCCCGCACACCCAGTTCCTCACCCGCAGCACCGTGTGATGAATTAATTTGATGTTCGCCTGGTTGATGAGGGTCATATTATCCATCAAGGCTGTAGGTTTTTATGCACATAGAGGACTGAATTAGTTATGCAATTATTCATGCAAATAAGCTCTTATTCGGCATCATTAGAGTGAAAATTAAGATTTTTCAGCATTCAAGAGCCTCTCAGACTCTTGCTCTGTCTGTCTTTCTCCTAGTACTGATGTGATTAAAATATTTTTATGACTAAATGCTCCAGCAGAGCAGAAATAATGTTGTTAAAGCTGTGAAACAAAAAAGAGAAAGCCCACGATAGAAATCCTTCACTTCTCCTTTGCTGTTCTTCGATTGTTCTTCCCCGCTGAAAGTGAAAACGTCAGTTTTATTTATATATTTTATTTATATATTTAAATAGCGCCTCTTTGGTTTGCTTTCTGCATTTCAGTGCCCCCGACACCGATTGCACCCCCACAGCTTTTGCGGGCAGGTCCCACCTATCTGATCATTCAGCTCAACACTAACTCCATCGTGGGGGACGGGCCAGTCATCCGGCGGGAAATCCAGTACCGGGCCAGCCAGTCCACGTGGACAGAGACTCATGGTGTGGGCTCGCTTACGTATAAGGTGTGGCACCTGGAGCCAGACACAGAGTATCACATCAGTGTCCTGCTCACCCGGCCTGGGGAGGGAGGCACCGGAGCACCCGGCCCCCCGCTGATCAGCAGGACAAAGTGTGCAGGTGAGTCCTGTTGAAAATCACAATATCCTCCAAAAAGAATGCCTAACATTGAGGTTAACTGGGTTTTGATTACAAAAGAAGAGAAAGAGCTGCTCCTGCAGTAAGAATTAATCTCATTGGTTGGAATAAACCTTAATTAGCTTGACGTAGGAGCTTTTTTCCATTAAAGCAGTAAAAAAAAAGAAAGAAAAGAAATGAGAATATAATATATTAAGAAGCTTAAACTTGTAAAATGTATCCATGGTACACTTAAAAAAAACAACATCTGGTTGATTGCTCATATAATATGTTCTTATCAAACTTCCCGCTCAGATCATTGTTCATTTGACCTTCTTCAGATTTCTCCTACTGTATGAACTGGATCAGCAGTTCAAGAGCCAAAGACTCAGTTTAGAATGAGACAGCAGAGAAGAGCAGCAAATTCTTCCACTCATGATGGTGCGAAATGTGAATATTTGGCGTATTTGCTCAAAATATGACCTTGAATCAAAACGCCATACTTCTTTTTTTCCAGAGTCATATTCAAGTAGAACTAAACAGTTTTATTGGTGCGGCATTGCTTTGCAATGAGGAGCTGCGGCAGTAATAGCTAATGTAGCATGAATTGAGAGGTAAGATTTGCTAGAATATAAATGAATATAGGCAGAACATGCAACAGGCCGAACAGTGACTGATTGTGGCAACGTTTCCATTACTCACAGCGTTTTGGGAAATGATTTGCAAGCTCTGTGTTTGGTGCTGAGGAGCAAAATTACATTTGTGTTTGACATGCATGAGCCATGCCATGAATGTTTGTGCTAACCTTCATGGTCTTCAGAGGATGCTGTTTGTAATATGCTGACTTGATCTAACCAAAAGGAAATGGACTCTGCACCCACTGGAAACCCACTGGAAACCCACTGGCCTAATTTAATGTCTTAAATTAGCATTTTTCTGGAGCAAGATAGAGATTAGAGATAGAAAACATTTGGATAAGACAGTGGGTATCAACAAGCAAGCTTGGTTAGCAAGCTACATAAATAAACCGTGCGGCTGCACTGCACAGCCACACAAACCCACTAATTAGTGCTAAGTAATAGACTAATTGAGTAATTAAAATACTAGTATTTTACTCAGTATAACTAAAACACAGATTTCCTGGTTGCATTTCCAGTTCAAATGCTTATCTGTGGCTATTATTTGTTAGTTAAGAGTATTCCAAATGCACCAGTGCCACAAACATACTTCAGTGACTCAGATTAGTGATGGTGAAGCAAGCAACAGCTGACTGTGTCGGTACACCCCGCAATCAAAGCAACCATACCTCTAATTTTAAGCCTTACCAATGTCTAAGACGTTGAGTTATATATTTTTTAAATTGCCCAATATAGAGCTAATAGAAAACAAGGCCTTTTTTCGGGCTCTATGTTTTTAATGCTGTTAAATTAGGCATTATAACATGGGGGATTGGCCTGCTTTTGGGAGCCTCAAGTGGCCATCAGAGGAACTGCAGTTTCCGGCACGTTTGCTTTGACTTAACTTTCGAGCCCCAGATTTCGCTGGTCAGACCCAACGAAGCAGTTCAACATTTTTTCTTATTTTGTACTTCGTAGATTGACAGGTAGGAAATAATGTAGATACCTCCTAATGTTTTTGATTTTCCCGTCTCTCTTTACCTGGCACCACTGGAAGTTTGACTTGCGTTGTAAATATGTTGTAACTGTGTTCTGACGTTTACGTTCCGCTCAGAATAAATTCCACCTAACCATCGAATCAACATCTCCATTGTTTATTTCAATATTTTCGTTTATGACCCAGTACCTGCAGAGGGAAGCCATCCACACGAGGCTGAACTTGATAATTAGCTAATGTTAGCACACTGAGATGCTGATCATGGTAAATGTTCGGTTCTGAGGCGATACACACAGAGGCGATACGTGACACATCACTTAACAACTTGTACTTCGCATGCAGCCACAAAAGAACAAAAGATGTGCTTGTTGTTGCACCGTGGGAGGTGTCAGTTACTTATCTACTTATCCATGGCTCACCCGTAATGAAAACACAAATTCATATGAGCATCTAGTTATGCTTTCATCCGTACTCATTTACATGCACGACGAGAGTTCGGTGAGAAGGGGATGATGTGTAAAGAAATTTGGCTGAAGCACCGTACACTTTAGTTTAGGACCCAGCTGTCGACTGCAGGGCGGCACAAGAGGTTGTGTAGTATAAAAGTTCTCCGTTGTTTATGGTACGCCATGCAAATCAGAGGGCAGGGGCTTCCCACTGCCTCTCCTCTGTGTTTTAGCTGCAGTGCTGCTCATCTAGGTGAAAAAGACACCCCGCTGCTCTGTCGAGTAGATGGCATGATGTCCCTGTCACCTGCCACACTCTTTGATCCACTCTTGTCAGTGTCTTTCACTCGCCCACCTCCTGTCGACTCCCATTGCTCACATCTGAAGCTTCATCCCCAGGGAGAAAGCAGCAGACAGCAGAGGCCCCGTGACGCCAAACTCCGGATGAATTTTTTCTTCCTAATGTGTCTCCGGGAGTCATTTCTTTTAGCGGAGAGCATTTCTTTTTGGACACTGGTTGATTGTCACATTTCCTCCTCGCCGGTGCAGAGGATTCCAATCCCATGGGGCTATTGTTCAGCATGGCTGACCACACGGACGTCCAGTTCAAATGCTAAATAAATGATGTGCCCATCTGCTTTTGCTCCCAGTCTAAATGCTTCCTGTGTGACTGCAGACGGGAGATCTCGGCGTGAATGCAGATGCGCCCTACGCTCCAGTAATACCTTCTTTCCTTTTCTAGTTTAAACCTGCAAATTTAAAAGTTTTGTCTTCTGGGGAGAAAGAGATTAACCTGCTAATAACTGATAGAGTGTATTGCGTCCAGCCCGTACATCTCAAAATGCTCAGAATAAAGTGTTTATCAGCCAGCGCCAGTGAGTTTCAGGAAAATGGCCACATATTCACACAAAATGTGTAGTTTCTGTCATGAATAGCCTTTACCCCCTCTTCCTCCCCCTTTGTTCCCAGATATCAACAGTTATTTGGAGTATAGCGTTTTCATAACTGATAAAGATGATGGCCAAAGCCATTTCCGTGTAAGTGTTGAAAATAAGTGGGTAGCAAATGGGTTCTAGCGGTAAATTTTATCTGCATCTTTTAAAATTTTATCTGTTTGATGGCTTTCCAAATAAGTCGTTTTAGCAGTAATAGCAGCATTTTTATGGCCCGCACTCCATTACCCACGTTTTTTTTTTTTTTTATTCATTTATTTTTGCAAAACTTCAACGAGCTGTCGTGGAGCTACAGCGCATCAGTGCACTTTAAATATTAGCAGTTACGTTTTCAGATGCCTGTAGAAAGCATTCAAAGGTATCAGCAGTCCAAAGCCCATGTGGTTTCACTGTTAAGTATGAGGGTGTTAACTGATAGCACATCATAATTTTAACATAGCTCCTGGCATGAGGGACAGACCTCAGTGGCAGCTCACTGAGACAGCTGTTAAAGATGAGGAGAATGGCATGAAATGTGCAGATCCACTGGGACTCTCCCCCCCCATTCATCATTTCCTCTTCCAGCGCTCATCTCTTGCCCAGGCCCTCAAATCCCTCCATCACTCCGTCTGCCTCTGGCTAATCCCTCTGATTAAGCTAATCAAGCAGAATGTCGATTTGGGGCAGGATTGGCGGAGGACGGGCGGGTGGAGAGGACAGGACAGTGGCTGCTGCGGTGCTGCTCTAATGATGAGTAATGGTGTCTGGAGCAGAAGGTGAACATTCAGTTAGTGAGCTGCTGGTGGCAGACGCGGTTTTAACAGGATTGGGCTGCTACACAGCTCTGATATTGTTAAAAACAATCCAAAAAAATCTATCAATCCAGCTATACTCAGCCACCCTACATATGACGGGACTGATACATATTTCTGAAATTAAATTTCTAGCTTATGATTGATTGTTGCTACTCTATGGGAAGGCTTCAGCCCATATCAGCTGTCAGAACACAAACCACTCCGACTCGGTACATTTTGCCCTTTTGGGAAGAACATCTTTTAAATCAGAAGGTCTCGCAGGACTCTTCCTTCTCCGTCTTGTTTCTGTCCCCTCGAAGCTGATGTGTCCTCTGTGACATTGCTTACTCTTTTACGTGGCAGCTTCTGATCTATGTTTAGTGAAGCAGCAGGGCTGCTGTCTGCTGCTCTGTGCTGCCATGCCACGATGCGCTGAGGGCATTGCCCTCATCCTGGTTTATCTAAAGTCTCAGCAGTACATGCGGAGATCCAGGCCAACCTACAAGACAGAAATAACCCCCGTGCGCTTGAAACCGGACATGCTGCATCGCAGGGACAAGAAGAACTGCAATCACAGTGTTCACACATGACAGCAGTAATTAGGCTTTATTGTTCTTGTGCGGTTCTCTGCAAGGGCTGAACTGCAAGTGATGTAGAGCTGTTTTGCAAGCTGCTTCTTAAGGCAGTTAGATTTTTCTTCCATTGTTTCACCTCTCTCTCTGACCTTGCACTGTAAATTTGAAAAGTCAGCCACAGCTGTTGCTGTCTCCATTTAACAAACAATATTCTTTTTACAGTCTTTTCAGGCGAAAATATGTTTATTATAGGCATAAATCAGACAAAGTTCCTTTAACAGAGAGCATCTTGATGCAGGAGAACGTTCTGTTTTGCTGATGCTGGAGATGACCTCTGTCTTTGACACTGTTGACCATCACGTTAAGCTTGATAGGCTGAGATGCTGGTGAGTATGTCGGGGTCGGTTCTCTTCATATCTGTCAGAACGATCCTTTTCTGCGGCTTTTTCTTCCAACATAATGTAGACAAAATAGAAGCGCAAACTAAAGGAGACAGAGCTTTTTGGCCCCCGGACCCTGGAACTCTCTTCTGTGGACTCAGTGGTCTCTTTCAAAAAGGAGCTAAAAAGTCATGTTTTTAAAACTTGCTTTTGGGTAACGCTTTGTTTTAATGTTTCAGCATTTTTCTTGAAAAGCACTTTGTGATATTTATCTTGAAAGGTGTTATATAAAAACATTTTACTTACTTCTTTTATCCCTTCAAACTAGAAATAAACATCACATGGTTACCCATCGTCCATCCGTAAGTAACCAATTGTACCTTCCCAGCGAAGCTCTCTTGGGGGGATTACAAATCTGGTCTTCCAGCATCCTTTGAATCTTTTTTTACCAACTGGACAAGCACAGGATATCAGAAAGGAGACAGTACGAGGCATCCTGACTATGAATGTCAACGGACTTCTTTTAACATGAAGCAGCATTAAATGGAAGGGATAGTGGTTTGCCACTGAATGTCCTCTTTTTGCTGCAATCCAGGAAGATGGTGAAGTGTGTTAAAAAGCTGATTCACACAGGGAAGCGCAGTGACACAGGGAAAATACAACGAAACACGTTATTTATATAAGACTTCGAATCGATACTTTTGAAAAGTATCGATTCAGAAAAGCAACTTCTTTTTTTACCTGCAGCCTACACAGTTTTCCAAATGTAGCTCTAGCGCCTAGAATGAGTGGCTGTGGCTCCTGGGGTAGAGCTGGTCGTCTACCACCCGGAAAGTCGGTGGTTCGCTCCCCGGGTCCTCTAGTCTGCATGTCGAAGTGTCCTTGGCCAAGATACTGACTGACTTCACCCTGATGCATCTGTGTGTGAATGTTAGGCAAGATGTGTAGGTTTTTTTTTTAAGGAGCTTGTGTGAATGATGCTTGTACTAAAAAGTGCAAAATAAGTTCCAGTCCAGGCTGATTTTATGACCTAAGGAACAAAATGGTTTTGGTCTGTGGGATCATTTTGCAGAAACTGGTAACAGGCAACACTGTGGTGATATTTACCAGTTTCTTCTCCCTAATCTCTTCCAGAGCCCATGCGTGCCTTGCGGGGTCTGACAGCCACCGAGATCCAGCCCCGGCAGCTGAACCTCCAGTGGGAGCCACTGGGATACAACCTCACCCGTTGTCACACCTACACCTTGTCGCTGTGCTACCGCTACTCCATGCCGACAGGTGGTAGCGGAGGGAACAACGCCACCGTCAGGGAGTGCCTGTCCGTGGACCGCAACACTTCCCACTTCACCCTGAGAGACCTGCCGCCCTTTCGCGCGGTGCACGTTCGGCTGGCGCTGGCCAACCCCGAAGGCAAGAAGGAGAGCAAAGAGGTCACCTTTCAGACTGAGGAAGACAGTGAGTGCGGAGTTTCATTCTGCTCTGCGAATACTTACACTTAAATATGCAGGGTTTGCCGAAACGGCTCGCGCTTATTAACTGCAGCATCATTATGGGAGACGGGGATGCTTCTTTATGCATGTACTGAAGCTCTTTATTGTCATAGTTACTCAACTCTGGCTTCAGAACTTCTTGATTTTGCATTTGCTCCTTCATGCTCAGATAATTATTGTGCACTGCTTACACAAATGCATGCCTTTAGTCATTCAGTAGCAACAAACAAAACGCACACACACACACACACACACAAATACTGACTCACAAAATAGGCTGGATCAGCATAAGTAAATGGAGGATCAGCCTTTTAAATGGAGACCAGTGGAACATTAATCAGCTGGAGCCATGGCCGCTAGCAAAATGGTAAAATGATTTTGCTTATCTTCATATTAATATTTTCCTGTGTACATCAGCAGATTAAGTATATTCTAATGCAAATTCAGAGTGGAAGTACAGAAGGTCAAACACTCATTGTTATAGAATGAAAGCAGGATTTTCAGTGTAATAGAAAGCCACTCAGGGATAGCTTTGACCCAGCGGAGAGAGCTAGATGGAAGGATACGCAACTCCCAGGATTTCTTTCGTAATGCATCTTAAAAATGCATTTGAGCGTCGTATTGTTTTTGCATTAGTTTATTAAATCAACACCTAAAAAACACAAAGCAATTGAGGAGATATGAAATAAACAGACAGCGCTCCTAATTGCCGACTCCTACACGTCGCTGTCTCGAAGGCGGGAGGAAATGCATTTACATAAATGAGGAAAAACACATACAGGCGGGAGCACGGCGTTGTGATTTTGTTTGTGGGATTTGACTGGTTTCGAAGTGACAGGTTAAAACACGCGTGTCAGAAAGAACAAGCCGTGATTGTGTTGGGGGGGGGGGGGGGGGGGGGGGGGGGGGGG
>JAVDPK010001941.1:390852-407417 GCA_034780415.1 Cichlasoma orientale
AAGAAAAACCCGTGTTTGTTTTGTCCCCCCCCCCCCCCCCCTCCTACTTTACTTGATATTTTGAATGTCAGCACCAATGGAAAGTTTGGCTTTTGAGTCACTGAATGGCAGACTGACAGTGCGACAGTCCCCGATCCCCCCGTCACAAGGAGAGCTGCCATCACCCTCCGCAACTACAGTAATTGAGCCACAGCTGGTGACAGTTCCTCCTGCCTGTTTCCTGTTGGGCTCGACAATCAAACGCTGGTGTGGCGCTTTTCTCGCACTGTCTCTGCTGCTTGGAGGAAGGAGATTTTCCTGTCAGGGTTTATGGATACAGCAGGAATTTCATGTATGGCGCTTTTGCCTGCCTCAGCTTCAGCCTCTTCTCTGAGGGGAGGCAGACAGCTCTGAGAAGCCTGATATTGCTGCAGAGTCGCTTTCAGTAATTCGATCGCAGCCGACACACAAACAGGAGAAGCCCTCCCTGAGAACTTTGTATCAAATCACATCAAATCAAGTTTACTCATGTGGCAACCAAATGCTGAACATGTTATAGGACAGGCACCATCAAAAATATGTGCAAGAAAGACAAGACAGATCGATATGTAGGTAAAGTTAACATCAATACAAATAAGCAAGATGTAACAGGATAAAAGGCCTAATGCCGCTAAGAACAACCAAAGGCCAATGACAGCATGTACATCTTATTTATATATGTATATATTTTTTAAAGTGCCAGCAGAGGCCAGACTGTTATTGTGAGACGGCTTTCTGAGACGCATGTTCCCCACCCCCCCTCACCTCGATCGTGGAGCCGTTAAAGCAGCTGTTCTGAGGATCTAAGAGTCCTAGCAGTTCAGCGGGAGCATAGAAGTTCTGATATGTTCCCAGGTGCCAACCCAGGCGCGGCTTTATAGACAAATAACAAAGGCTTTCAAATCAATTTGACAGGAAGCCGTTGCAGGGGAGTTTTATACCGGCACAACCCTTTCTCTCCTTCTCATACTAGTTAGGAGTCGTGCAGCAGCAGCAGCAGCATTTTAGATGCAAAATCATTTGTTGTTCATTTTTGAATCCTGGGAAGTGTCAGAATTGCACCATGTTCAAGTTCCGCTCTCGTTGGTTCTCCCGTTAGAACCAGTGTGCAAGTTTTTGGATAAAGCATTAGAACTTGGTGCCATCTGCGAAACGCTGGTGATAGATGACCTGCTGCCACAGGTGGACCAACGCACTTGAAATTATGCTAATCATAAAGGAAAGCGTCAGGACGGCGTCTTTATCTCAAGAATCTCAAGAGAGAACAAATCACGCACCAAGAAAACAACCTGGAGCACATAAGTCATTCTACAAAATAACTTTAAAGAGAAAGAAGTTCATGTTTTGAAATTGGTAACTCCCAACCCCAGCAGAAATGACGTGGATGGGCCTGAGACGAGCACGAGGGGAACCCGCCAACATCCCAGAGTTGAGGTTGTTCTGTACAGAGGAAAATTCCCCCAAGCTGATGAGCAGACAGATCAACAGCTACTGGAAAAGTTTACTTTCAGGGACTGAAAGCCACAAAAGATACTGAAGGCAAAGACATTCACAGTTATGTAATATTAGTATCAGACTTCTCAGTGTCATCTTCTGTATCTTTATATATTGTTGTATTTCTGCACAGTGGAAGAACCGCTCAGAGTAGGTGTAGAGAGGTTTATTCGATCGGGCTCTCATCATCCGCTCCAATGCCACTGACCACAGAACCGGGAAGCACAGTGCTTGGTATATTTTTCAAACTTCTAGATATAACTTAACTTTTTAGCTCTCTTTTAGTGACTTGTACTGAGGACCTTCATTTATTCTCAGAGCCTAAACATGCCCAGCTCATCGCCTGCTTAAAAAAAAAGATACATATAGATGTAGGTGCATCTCATTAAACCCCCAAAATGCAGAGAGGTGCTCAGGCAGTTGGATTACTTTACTGTTTCTTTGTCAGTACAGTGCTAAAGAAGAAAAATCGGCTGTCATCCTCGGAGACACGGTGCTCTGTTATCAGACAGTATTAGCCAGAATCTCAATTCATCCTGAGGGCTGGGAGCAAGCTGCTCCAGAGTTTTCCTTTCATCACCCCCTTCTGCTCTGTCTCCGTGTTCCCTCCCTGTCCTCCTCCTCCTCCATCCCTCCTTGGCCCAGTGCCTTTTCACTCTGTCAAAGGTGTTTTTACCCCCTGGCACGCCTGCCCAAGAGTCTATTAACTTGAGACCCGAGTGGACTGTTTGTTTCAGAGGAGGCTGTTTTCTCTCCTGCTGCAGTTCCTGGCGGCATCGCTCCGGAGTCCCTGACCTTCACCCCGCTCGATGACATGATATTCCTCAAGTGGGAGGAGCCCATAGAGCCAAACGGCCTCATCACGCAGTACGAGGTAAGGCACCTTGTTATTCACGCAAAGCATCCCCAGTCCGCAACAGCACAAACTCATCCTCACCAGGCGTGGGATGTTATTTTTGCATTGTATGTGCCTAGTTTATTCATCCTCCTTCAGTACAATGACTCAGATCAATGAGAAGTTTCTTCTATGGGCTTTAAAGACTGTGCTGCTCCCCCTCTTTGATTTCCCTCAGGCTTGTTTTTGTGTTTCTTGCCTAAACTCTGATAGCACACACGAGGCTGAGCTTGGGGAGTAGGTAGGACTCACTTTTCACAGTTCATAGGATTTACTGTACATGTTCATATGGTAATGAAGCTGCGGCCCAGACTTCATGCTGTAATTACATGGGGGACAACCATTCTAATTACCTATTTGCCTAAGAGATGCCTTCACAAGGGGGCAACTTTAAATGTTTCTAATTAATTATTGATGGCCCCCTATCAACTACAGACCTTTGTAGGACAGGATTTGGAGCTTTTTTTGTGCGAGTGCATGTGCAGACCCGCTATGGCTTAACACATGGTCACAGGACAGGGAGAGAAAACTAGTTCCTTTTCACACGCAGAGGCCTGAAAAGTGAGGAATCAGGCGGAGAATTGAGCGCCGCTGTAACCTTGGTCTGCATGCAGATGATAGGTCTTTGCTCCAAACCCCCAAATGTGAAAGCAGTGTATCCGCCGATATTTGTTTGTCACCAGGTGAGACAACAACTGCTTAGTCCTCTCAAAATTTTGAGAAATTCTGAATTAAAGGCTCCATATTAGTAGCTGCTTATTTTATAAGAAGAATGGGCGCTAATAAGAAAACCTTTACTGTTTTTTTTTTTTTTTTAAATCATATCCATTGAATCCACAGAAGTGTAGCACTTTAAAAATCCACCAGACCTCCGTGTTTGCTTATAAATCCTCCCCGGCAATATTTGTTTGTCTGCGTGGGTATTTTTTTTGTTGTCAAAGGAACGCTGGTTATCCAGAACAGCAAACTGGATTTTTGTGAAAATTTGACCGCTGGAATGTTTTCCGGTCCCTGTTGATTTTCCCCAAGCAGCCAGTGCGCCATCTGTGCAGACCTTCGCTGTTCACAAGAAGCACATCTGTTATTTCCACCCAGTCACTCTTATTATTCCTCTCATTTCTGTATCTTTGAAGCAGTTTCATAAAGCAACAGAATAAGCACCATTTTCTTCCCCCTTGCCTTTTCATTTATACCATCCAATGGTGTAAAAGTCATTGGTTATATTCAGTGACTTTGTATGCAACTGCCTCAGGACTTTAATTTGCTTTCTGCATGCACACAAGACAGTATGGCAAGCTGTTTTCCCCCCTTTGTTTGTTTTCATTTTAGCTGTGCCTGCTCTCATTCTCCAAGAAAGGAGCAATTTTTAGCTCCGACTGCTCATATAGCCACAAATTCAATACTCACCAACCATTTCACCGTGGCTCCGACAAAAACATGCCTCCAAAATAATTAAGAAAAAGAATGTTTGCATTCACGAGATATTATAAAACAAATGAGTAATAGGTGCCATGTAATACAGACCCTAAAATACACCCTGACTGCTTCTATAGGACTTAAGGGAGTAGCAGCCAGGTGCTGCTAATCAAATGAAGAAATCTCAGTAAGGCAGAAGTTTTGGCGAGACTGAAGTAGAGATGTTTGTCTGTCATTACAGGCAGTGGCACATTTGACAAAAACCAAACAGCATATCAGCACAAACACCTCGCGCACAGCGGTGGAGGGCTGATGATTTGGGTTTGTTTTGCAGCCACAGGATGTGGATGTGACGCAAATCTGTGCAGCAGCTAGAGCTTGGCTAAAGTTGGTTCATGCAACATGACCCCACAATACAGCAGTAAATGTACAACACAATGGCTGAAAAAAATCTGATCAAATCAATCGAGGTGTTGCAGCGGTCCGGTCAAAGTCCGGACCTCAACCCCATTGAAGTGCTTCGGCTGGACGTTTAGAGAGCCGTGCATAAACGAATGCCTGCGAACCTCAATGAACCGAAGCAATGTTGTGAAGAATGGGCCAAAATTCCTCCACAATGGTGTGAAACACGGATAAAGTCATAAAGAAGCAATTACTTAAAGTTATTGCTGAAAACAATGTTTCTATGGGCTGCATAGAGAGATGCATAAACTTTGTTTTTCAGTCTAATGTTTTGTTGACCTATTTTTCCACCCTAGCGGTCTCACTCTGCTCACACTGTCATACTGCGCCTCCCTTTGCTCCAGAAGTCAAGGCGAGAGTTATAGTTAGCAGAGCTGCTTGAGGCTTTTCCACTTGAGGATGAACACATTGTTTTTGGTGACCAGGTAATGCTGACAGATTCACAAAAAATGACCAAGGATCATATTTGGCAGGACAAAAGCTGTCCGCACTGTGCTTCAGTAAAAAGTTTTGCTTCAGGATGACATGCAGAGATGTATCTTCACAGGTGACTTTATTGGCATCACATGGGGAGCTGGACTGGCCCTGCAGCAGATATTATTATTGAAAGATTTATTAGAAAGGAAAAAGGAAATGTTAAAGTGCTACAAAGTGTGTTTTTTTTAACCTTCGACATTCCCTTTGTTGCCTCAATAATACTGACCTGTTATTTTGTTGAATGAATAAATGGCTGGAGTAGGTCACAGAAAATGGTCCCAGCATGAACTGGTTAAAGGGTATTTGGGCTAAAACACACCTAGAGAGACAAACATGGTTAAATAACAACCTACTTTGGGCACCAACGTGGCCCGAGAGAGAACGCAGCCAACTTTTAGTTTTGGGTTACACTGCCAGGCCCCCCGAGGTAAAGTGTTAGCATTTCAGTGTCGAGATCCTGGCAGGTGGAGGGAAGGAAGGGGCTGTTTTACAGCCAGCCTGGCTGATTTCCACAGTTTTATGTGACTCGATTTACAGACTCGCACACATTCGTCAAGCAGCAACAAGAAAACAACCTCATAGTGGTTTTAATTCATACGTGTCACCTTTACTATCTGTTATTTTTACTTTATCAC
Organism: Cichlasoma orientale; assembly: GCA_034780415.1. Taxonomy (NCBI): domain Eukaryota; kingdom Metazoa; phylum Chordata; class Actinopteri; order Cichliformes; family Cichlidae; genus Cichlasoma; species Cichlasoma orientale. Next base: position 396,250 of record JAVDPK010001941.1, read on the forward strand.
CTGATCCTAAATGCCGAGTAAAATCTTCCTGCCAGCGCTGTACAGGGAGGATATGACATTAAGTCTGCCTGATTATCTGTGGCTAACTGCAGCACACAGTTTATCAGATCCGCACGTCGAGTCGACGTCTTTTTGCAGTGGTCTTAAGATTAATTGAGAGGCATTTCTATAAGAGGGATTTAAATAAAATGCCATCTAAATTTAATCTTTTACTTTGTGTGAGTAATAAGCAAAGGACTGTGTAAAGCATATCACACGAGCTGAGCTTATACAGTGTGATCTGTGCTGTACTCGCGTTTCCCTTGTACGGACGCGTGCTTAGCGCTACTGCTAACTACAAAGCTGTTATTTGTCACGTTTATATTTAATTTACATGCTAGCAGTGTTGAGCCCGGGATGCCAGTGAGCGTCTTTCATTTGGTCCACCCCTTTGTTCCAGACATCAGATATTCAGGGCAAAAAATGTGCAAAAGTCTTGAGCCACTGCTCATTTCTTTACGTTTTGCTAGGGAAATGGGGAAATAGGTGCAGCAGTTTATATTCAGACATACATGGAAACACATTATATTCGACAAAAAAAAAACAGTTTGTATAATTCTACTGAGCTTGAAAGTCATTATTTTGTATGACCACACAAACCCTGACTGCGAACAGTAAATGGACCGACTGAAGGCCCGGTTCTCGGGTCTTTGCTGGATTTTTTTCCTGCTTCTTGAGGTCATGACTTTCAGATAATGTTTATCTGCTGTAGAAAGTTTGTTTTTTTTCCTCTCTCAGGCCTGCCACTTCTTCTTTTGTCCTCTATTCCGCCAGTTTTCCTCAACAAAAAATCATTCCTCTGAGAATGGTCGGGTATGAGGACTGATATAGACTGCAAATGGGTGAAGAAGCAGTCAGTGTCCAAAGAAAAACTTTGAAAGAGCTTCAGAGAGCCTGGACAACTGTTGCTCAAGACAACAAATTTAAAAATTATGTCTGGCAACAAAATGAGGGGTGGCTCAAGACTAATCCATCCATCCATCCTCTTAAGCACTTATCCAGTTCAAGGTTGCAGGGGGGGCTGGAGCTTATCCCGAGCTGACATTGGGTAAGAGGTAGTGTACACCCTGGCTAACATTGCAGGAGGCTTTCACACCAACATCGAAACTTTTCCACTCTAGAAGAAAAAACCCTGTTAGGAGCCTGAAAAGTTGGTTCCAGTTGCAAAGCACATACTTGCTGCAGCTAAAGCACGAAGCATGACAACAGCATGTATTTTATTTTTAAAAAAGAAGGAAAAAGCAGTAACAGAGCTTCTGAGGTGGCTGTCGACTCCCGGATCGTTTTAATCCAGTATCATCTTTTCTCCGTTTTCAGATCAGCTACCAGAGCATCGAGTCGTCAGATCCAGGTATCAATGTGCCAGGTCCTCGCCGTACAGTGTCCAAGCTGAGAAATGAGACCTACCACATGTTCTCGGGCCTCCATCCCGGAACCACCTATCTGGTGTCTGTCCGTGCCAGAACTACCAAGGGCTTTGGGCAGACTGCGCTCACTGAGATCACCACCAACATCTCTGGTGAGGCTTTGCACTGACTGCTGTGTGTGTCCTTGTAAGCGTGAGACTTGATAAGTAACCTTAATGAAGCGGTGTCCTTTATTTGATGATGAATTAAGGGGCCATGGCTGAGTTTTTCAGTGGCTTTGACAAGACTGCTTCAAATAAAATAAAAAAAATCACCCTTTTTTGTCCCAGCAAAAGCCACAAAGCATTTGAAATGATAGCAAAGGAGACGATGTCATGATATGTAATCCCCTCCCTGTAAAGAGCTTTGATTAAATTACGCGTGCACTTTTAAATTGTACAAATTATTTTCCTCTTTGTGCAGTTTTCAGATGCGCGCTGGCTTAGTCTGATAGAATAACAGCAGGCCAAATTACAGCCAAATACAAATGTTCGGCTTGAATGGTTCGGGTGAAAACAGCTTTGTTCACGTCAGCGCAGCCTGTGTTTCCCATTCAAAGCAGACGCAGCAGTTCAGAAATTAGAGGAGCGGTGTTTGTGAGCGAGGAGGTTACCGCCATGGATCTCGAGATTCTGTTCCGTCTGCGGGGATTGTGAAAGGCTCTCCTCCTGATTGGGTGTCTGCAGGCCATTTTCGCTAATGGTGTTTACTCTGATGAAACATCGCTTGCTATTGTTGTGTCTTCCCGTAGAGCATGTGGGGGGTAAATGGAGTGTGTGGATGATTTGGATTCATTCAGGAATCCACACAGGAAAAAAAAAAAAAAGCAGGTCTGCACATATTGCTCCCTCCTTTTTCCTTCTTTCTAGAGATGCATCTGCATAAAACTTCTTCATGCTGAGCAGCGCATGCTTTAATAATGCTGCAGCCTGAGTGGCTGCCTTTTCAGCCTTCTCCTTGTTGAAATCATTTTTGCTTAAAATGATCTGATCATGTTAATCTGTCAAGAGCAACGCACCTCCTTTTAAACAGAAACACATTTTTCTTTCCTACCAAATTACATAATATGTGCTCCTAAAAACCGTAAGCAGAACGTAGAACTAAACCATACTGCTGTTTAGTTGATGATGTTGACTTTTTTTATATAACGGTGGTGTATGTCAAGGTCGAGCTAGCAAGCCAGATAATTAGGTAGTATTTCTGAAACAGCTTGAGGGCTGCAGTGGTCAGCAGTGGTGAGCACCTCCTGACAGATCATGCTCCAACAACAGGCTGGTTGGGAATGTGCTGGAACAAACTGATCTATGCAGGATCTTTGTGCAGAGATGGCACAGCGCACCCTCAGAGGTGCTGTAAAGCAGATTGGATCTATTTTGGCGGCACATTAAGGCTGGGCTGGGGATATTGTTTAGGTTATCAGGTATATTTTTTTTTGCCACCACTCCTGATTTTTTCCACATTGTTAAGTTCTGAATTTGGGGGGAAGCAAATGTGTTTATAGCTGCTCCGCACTGATGCAGGGTGGAAAACTTGCTGTTGGGAGGTGAGATACTGGTGGGCATGTAATATTGTCTAGGTTAAACCTTGAGCTATTACACATATTAATTTAGCTCCTTTATATGCATACTTTAATATTAGATCATTATATTGATTACCTTTTTTTGTCATGTTGTACAGATTAGTATTTAAATAAAAATACCTTTTTTATAATTCAGAAGAAACAGACCCCACACTGTATGTAATACAGCCTGTCCTGCATCCATCCCCATCATCCGTACCTGTTCCATCTGGTTGAGAAAGTGGCCTGTGTGGACTTGCAGCTGTCAAGGTATACAATCTCAGCCTATAGTATCACATGCTGCCTCCTGGCTGTGGTGTCTGAAGCTCTGGGCAGCCTGCTCCTGCTCCAGTTTAGTAAGTGTAATGCTGTACTAGTTAGTTTTTTTTTTCCCATAATTCATTGGATTTAACCACCTACAGTAACACACACTGGCTCAAACACTCCTTGACGCTTCGGCGTATCGTGCAGGCCGCAGCTGTTTGTGTGCAAGCGTGAGTGTGTGTTTTTCGGATGATAGGTTACACAAGCAGGTTTTTACAACAGGCATTAATGCCTTGCCTCAGCAGAAACATTTTCTACTTCCATTATGGAACCTTTTTGTTTCAGCTTATCTGTTATACCAGGATAGCCATTTGCTTCACTACATACTCCAATTAATTCACTCCCTGTAGTAAACAGAGATGGGAACACTCAACCCCATTGTCCCCAGAGCTTTGCTGAGGTTGTGCAGCATTGAGATCTGTCCTAATTATATTATAAGAGCCTCTTGTTTTCTCTGTAGTTGGCTGCCGTTAGTAGTCATCATCAGTCAATGGCACTGTGTGGGAGGCCTCCACACACTAGTACACTGGGGACAAGTGCGGGTAATGAACAAAGATGGTGCATTCTGTCTTTTAATGTAGGGGAGAAAACATTACTAAAATATCGAGAAGTGCGGCTGCATGCAAATCTAAACAAAATACACACTGATCAAAAAAAAAAAAAAATCAAAAGGAACATTTTGAAAACACATCAGATCTCAATGGGAATAAAGTCAGGCTGGATATCGACACCGAGACAGGCTGGGTAATGTCTAAGGAACGAAAAGATGCCACATTGTTTGATGGAAATGGAAATTATCAACCTACAGACGGCTGAAATCATGACGTCAGAGACGTTCACACCAGTGGGCTGCTGGAGGTCATTTTGTAGCTCTGGCAGCCTCATACTGTTCACAAAGGAGCAGATACCGGTCCTGCTGATGGGTTAAGGACCTACGGCCTTGTCCAGCTCTCCTAGAGTAACTATCTGTCTCCTGGAATCTCCTGCATGCTCTGGAGACTGTGCTGGGAGACACAGCAAACCTTCTGGCAACGATACGTATTGATGTGCTATCCTGGAGGAGTTAGACTACCTGTGCAGCCTCTGTAGGGTGCAGGTATTGCTACATGCCAGTAGTGTCGCTGACCCAAGCCAAATGCAAAAATAGTGAAAAACAGTCAGAAAAGATGAGGAGGGAAAAATGTCAGCGGCCTCCACCTGTAAAACCATTCCTGTTTTGTGGGTTGTCTCATTTTTGATCCCTTAGTGCACCTGTTGTTAATTTCATTAAGACCAAAGCAGCTGAAACTGATTAACAACCCCCTCTGCTACTGAACTGATCAGATCAATATCCCAGAAGTTTAATTGACTTGATACTAAACTCTGATTAAAAAGTGTTCCTTTCATTTTTCGGAGCAGTGGAGTACTGAAACTCAGCCCTGTTTTTTTTTTTACTCTGCCTTCACTCTGATTTTTTTCCCCCTGCTTTCCTTTCTGCCCTCAGCTCCAGTGTTTGACTATGAAGACATCCCCTCTCCGCTGAGTGAGTCGGAGAGCACCATCACTGTGCTGCTGCGCCCTGCCCTGGGGAGAGGGGCTCCTGTCAGGTACAATGCAGGCTTCACTCCTACACCAGCATTCATTCTGTGTTCTTCCACGCTGTGATATTTATAGCTGCAGTCAAAACGAGCTCTGTGGAGCACAAGGAAATTGTTCTTTAGTCTTGCAGCATAGCAGATACCGTTTTAAGCAAAATGTATGAAGGCCCAGAAAGTGGGTCTTCATAGAAACATGATTTTGCAAACTGCATGAAGCGTTCCAAATTAAATGCCAGCTGTTAATATTACTGTAGGTTTCTTCATAAATGGTTGCCCAGTGGCCAGAGAGATCAGAACACTGAGTTTATGATGTGTTGGCCTTCATGGACCACAATTTTTTAGGTGAAATGCAACAATATGAACAGGTATGACCAGCTGTGTTCATCAACTCTCTGAGGCAAGTCTTTAAGTAGTCTTCAGGAAGAGTTCTCCAGGCTTCTCAAAGGGCATTCAACAGCTCTTCTTTGGGTGTTGGCTGCCTTTTGTTCCATTCTCTGTCAGTGATCCCTCGCTGCTTCAGTAATGTTGAGGTCCGGGCTCTGGGGAGGCCAATCCAGGACTGATGGTTTTTCTATCCAGGTGCTTTTACTGCACACCTGTGACAGTTTGTTTGGGATCATTTTCATGTTGAAAAATGAAGCTGTTGCCAGGCAGCTATTTTCCAGTTGGTCTTGCATGGTGGATCAAAATCTGATTGTACTTTCCTGTGTTCATAATTCCTTCAGTTTTGATACAAACTCCAACACCACTGTGCTTTACAGGTGGCTGTACACACTCACTGTTGTACCTCTCGTGACCTCCTCCATAAATAAATTGATCTGAACCAAAACTTTCACATTTGGATTCATCACTCCATAAAATCTGTTGCCACTCATTTAATGAAATGTGGCATATCTCAGCGTATTCTCCTTGTTTCCCTTCCTTAATAACTTTTTGACAGCCGCCCTTCCACTGAGACCGTTTCTGATGAGGCTTCAGGAAACAGATCAGCTGAAGGGTAGATGCATCTCCTGTATCAGTTTTTTTTTCTTATGCATTAAGGACATGACTTTCAGATACTCTTCATCTGCTATAGATAGATTTTCATTTTTTTCTGCTATTTTTTTTCTTCAACTTGTTCAATTTCCTCTACGGTAATTTTTTAAGGACATTCTGCACACCACGCTGAGATATGCCAAGTTTTCTGCTAATAGCTCTTTGGGAATCACCTTTATGGAGCAAAAAATATTATTTTATGCCCATCAAAATGTGTTATCGTTGGCATTTTCCTATATATTGAGCCAAAGGAATGGGAGTGAATGATGCATTTTTACATTAAAAAGTGCCTAAAGATACAATTTAAAATTGGTTCTTTGCTAAGTTGTTTATGTGTAGGCACAACACTGGTTCATCCCGTGAGTTAGGTGCCTTTATATGCTTGAAAGGTTCATAGGTCAGGGTTTAGTGGTTCATCAGAAAAAGAACAGCCTCTGATAAGGACAAGGACTGGACTAAAAATGAGTGAAAAAGCAGCCAATGTCCAAAGAATCACTTTGGAAGACCTTCAGAAAGAGAACTACTCAAATATAAAGAAATGAGGGATGGCCTGAGACTTCTGCATTTTTAATTAAAAATCCCATTTTTCCCAGTAACTTGTATTGTGTGTGTGTGCTACTTTTAAATTCATAAACTGGTACTTTTCCCAATCTTATACATTTGTATTCAAATATTTTAAAGACTGTAGTGTTTTCATCTTGTTATCATTAGTACGTTTTTGGAGCCAGGGTTGTAAAGCCATTCACGTTCCCCCTTCCACTAACTCATGAGCTGCTACTAGAATTAGTTAGCACCTGTTAGCTAAAGCAGCAGCAGCCAAAGGAATCCTGACTCTTTGGCTCTCAATAAACACTGTACGCAGGGACTAACATCTTGTTTTCATGGAGCTTTCCAAAGCTGCTCATACTACCTACTTACCATGCCAGCTTTTTAAGCTTTGCATGGGTGCCTTGGCTATCTGATCATCCTAGTTCTTCATTTACTTACTGCTTCTGTGGACTGTCTTTGCTTTCAGCAGGTAGGCTGATTTTGGAATGAGTTTAATTTTAAAAAGTCAAACATTAATACTGTGCATGGTGTATTTAAACATGCATACATATAAACACAGATGTTAATGAGTGAAAAAGATGCATTAAAAGTAAATGACAATAAAAAAGTAATGCCAATGAAAAATTAAAGCAAGCAAACAGAAGTAATAAACAAGACAACTGAAAAGCGATGGCCACATAAAAAAAATACTTTAAAAGACGTAAAGAAGTAAATCTATAAAAATGTGTTCTAAGAAGGAATTTAAAGGGATCACTGGCTCTCTGGGCCTGAATCTCCTCAGCCAGATCATTTCAAACTTACTTCACCGTATGAACCGCAAACTCTGGAGTTACTTGTGAGTTTGCAACTGGAAATGTGGTGACGCTGCTAAAATATAAGGGAAGGGGGGCAACAAACACAGCGTGATCTGCTGCAAACAAACTCCCAGGTTAGCTAAACCTATTTAGAAGAGAACACAGCACACACAGCATAAACTAATTATCCAAACTGACTGCTGTAAACATCCATGAAAGCTTATGGGCCAACTTCTTGATTGGACTTTAACTCGCCATACTTAGCATCCTGTTCTGTGAGGACTTCCAGACTTCAGCATAGCCACGACCACACCTGAGATCTTGGCCGTATGATGTTTGAGAACGATATTGTATACTCTTATAAAATTATGGGCAAAGTTAGAGTTTATCTTCTAGTTTTATTAGCTGAAATTGCAGGTTTTTGGGGCACTAAGGTCCACATTGTCCTGTCCCAGTGCCTACCAGGTGGTGGTGGTGGAAGAGGATGGGTCCCGTCAGGTGAGGAAGAGGGAGCTGGGCACCGTGGACTGTTTTCCCACTCCAAACTCACACAACGAAGCCCAGGCCAAAGGGGCCCCGCATTACTACACAGCTGAGTTGGCTCCCAGCAGTCTGCCAGAGGCCACGCCTTTCACAGTGGGTGACAATCACACCTACAACGGCTATTGGAACAGTCCTTTAGACCCGACCAAGAACTACCTCATCTACTTCCAGGCCACCAGCAACTTCAGAGGGGTAAGAACCATTAAGATGCCTGTGGATGCTTTTTCTTTTGCTCTGCTATTCAGACACAGTGCTTTTATTTTTTTTAGTCAGCCTTGACAGTCAGCCTGGCCGCATCTTCTCAGCTAGATATCTCTCTAGGTATCTCACTCACAACCAGCGTCCTCCTCGTGCGGCTGGGTGGGCCTCGAGAGCCGAAAAGAACACAGTCAGCATCTGTTTGGTGTGAAAAACGAGATACTGCATGTCTGACTGAAATCTCTCCCCTTTAATCTGATATCAGCATTTAGCCTATCCCATCATGACCTGCCATTTGTGATGATTCTCTCTCTACGACCAAACTGCAGCTTTTAGACAGAAATCAGCTGAATGTTATAATTCATGTTGACAATTTCCCCCCCCCCCCCTTTTTTTTTTTGTCCTGCAAATATCTCCAGTCTATTTTCTAAATTATAGTTGTTTCAGCAGAGATGGGCAGCTCAGAGAGGGGGGAAAAAACCTAATTATTTTGACAATTACCCTGGATAAATTAGATGTACGAGGCGTACTGTGGACCATGAGCTGCCATTGAATTGAAAAACGTAATTGCTTTGGCAGATATGCTGTCAGTGGGGCTTGAAAGATGCATGACTGGTGTTCCCAGTTTATTGTGAAACACACAAGCAGGAAACAAACACACACGTCTCCAAGTGTTTTTTTATTTCTCTGTTATTTCTATAGGAGCCACTTTAGAAAAATCCTGATTACTGCCAAAATATCTGTGACTTGAAACATGAAAACAGCTTGTTGATAGCTTCCCTGTCTACCTACCCTCTGCTGTTACACATCATCTGGGATTACACATCAGTTATCTCTGTGTTTCTTTTTCCATATAGTGCATGCGCTGATATTTGGATTGAGTATGGATGAGATTTCTGATCCACCTCCAGATTGGCAAAATACCCAGTTTTCATAAGCTAAAGGATTTATTTTTGGATTTTTTGTATTTGTCTTTATCATTTTTTTTTATTGGCAAAGATTAATGCAGGAGGAAGCTCAGTGACACCCCTCTGTGACTGCCATTGGTTTGTTATGGGAGCGGTGGTAACTGTGAGGCTAGTAGCAGCAGCAGGTTTAGATGTTCCCCACAACAAATGTTGGGACTTTTCAGGACTCTTACACTGGATTAAGATTGCACTTCAGTACTGAATCTGTACAGAGGCCGACGCCGACACCATCGTCAGCATTTATGCAGATGCTCTACCATTGCAGCACAAGCATACACAACACTGGGTTTTGTATGCCCCAGTGATGAGTTTCTTTGTGTACTTCAAATAATTAAGTCAAATTGAGGGATTGAGACGATAATTGCTGAACAGCTACTTTCACAGGAAAGCGGCAACGAAAGAAGATGTCGTAACCAACTGAGACTGTGCACAGATTGGCAGAGCTATGAGAAAAGCATATGGCTGCCTTGGCAGACTACTTGCTATTGCAAGCCAGATACAATTACAGCCTTTTACAGTACATGTTGTTTGACAGAGGCCTTATCTTTGCCCTAACTGATTTACTTTGTACCTCAATAGAAATTTGATATTTGTGGGTTGTTTTTAAATGAAGAACTGTACACAATCTCTGCCCAATATCTCCCTCGCTCGTAGCGGTGATCATAAAGTTGGCACTTCAATTGTTACCAACTTGGCACATTTGTTGCTTAGTAAGAAATATTGTTTAACTTCCATAGTTCTTTAGCATTTTTTTTAAAGCACCTCCACTCACAGTGGGGGTTTCTAGGCCCTGTCCAGCTCTTCTAAAGTAACTTCCTGTCTCCTGGAACCTCCTTCATCTTGAGCCTATGCTGGGAGACACAGCAAACCTTCTGGCAATTGATGTGTCATCCTAGAGGAGTTGGACTACCTGTGCAGCCTCTGTAGGGTGAAGGTATCACCTCATGCTACCTGTAGTGTCCCTGACCCTAGCCAGATGTAAAGTAATAAAATGACAGTGAGAAAAGATGAGGAGGGAAGAATGTCAGTGACCTCCACCTGTAAAGCCATTCCTGTTTTGGGGGTTGTCTCATTGTTGCCCCTCTAGTGCACCTGTTGTTAATTTCATAAACACCAAAGCAGCTGAAACGGATTAACAACCCCCTCTGCTACTAAACTGACCAGATCAATATCCCAGAACTTTATTTGACTTGAAGCGATAATCTGATTAAAAACTGTTCCTTTAATTTTTTAGGAACAGTGTGTATAGCACCTGTTTAGAACAACAATCATTTCAACACACTTCGTGCTGTAAGGGAAAGACCCTGCAATACTACAGTGACAACCCTAACGAGCCAACGATTTTGGTGAGGGTGGGAAGGAAGAACTCCCTTCTAGCAGGAAGAGACTTCTGGGAGAAGGGGGAAGGGGTATTAGGAAGGAAAGGTAAAAAAGTAGAGCATGAAGAAACGCCACAGTACCACGGGAAAATGTACACCATCAGTGTTGCCACACTCAAAGGATGTGAATTGGTGGTAACCAAGGAAATGGGTTGTCTTGTAACATGTGTGTCATGTGTAAAAGTGTTTGATTTAACCCTCTGTCCAAGTCGTCATCAGTGATGACCGTAACACTCGTTCTAAAGCGTAACTCTAACCCTTTGTTTCAGAGTCAAGATTTTTTTTTTCTTGAAAAATTGTAGAAAGCTTTTGGTGCATGACAGAATGATTATTAATGTTGCCCACTGAGTATGCAGACTTGGGAGAACAAGCTTTGAAAACAACAAAATGTACATATTGTATTACATATGATGACTTAGAGCTCATAAAAATCAATTACTTTGATAAGTATTGGCATTTCTGTATCAGGAGACCAAATTCCCACCTTGACAGAGGACAGGCTGACACATGACGTACTGCCTTTCACTGCTTTAATAACCCCTGGGAGGATGTAAATATAACTTATCTGTCACTGTAAAAGATGAGAACCCACTTGAAACAGATTTCCAATTAAAAAAGGTAATTTGGCAAACGTTTTAGGTGAAAGGTTCAAACTCCAATCTCAGAGCACAGATTAGCATAATTGCCCATAAAGGCTGATTTAGCTTCCTTAAAGCTTCATTTGGAAACTTGCCCCTCTGTCTCTAGGACAGAGGTGGCTGTGTTGGGCGCACGGGGGGGGGGGGGGGGGGGGGGGGG